>CM059876.1:14892979-15085867 GCA_030490815.1 Acer saccharum | reverse complement strand
GTATTATATTCAAAACAAAATTTTTGCTATTAGTTTTTGATATCCGGCAAGCAATACCGCATTTATTACTATGTTACAAGTTTTGTGCATCCCCATTTTAGGGTAAATTATTTCATCAAAGATGTGTGCCATGTTTTAAATTTGTGTGTTCAAGCTGGATTACACAAATTCTTTCTGTTTATATTAGACCAAGTTAGAGATAGTATTAACTATATCTGAGGCAAAACAAAACGCAGAAACTATGGTTAAATATTGCTCTCAAAATAATATGCGTCCCATTTTTTCTCGAGATATTCCTTGTTGGAATTCTACTTATAAGTTGCTTAGTGAAGTGTTGAATTAAAGAATTATTATTTCTTTTATTACTTATAATGTTCCTTCATTTCTCTTCAATTGACCATTGGGATACATTATAAAAAATTCTGATTTTACGTGTTTTTAATGATGCTACCAATGCTTTATCTAGTGTTTTATCCCACTACTCATTTATTCCTTATTCAAAGTGTTATATTGTGGTGCATTCAATGAGTGTGATTCGATGTTCAATTGAGTAAGTGTGTTTTGTTGCCATGAAACAAATGGTTCAATATTATGGGGAGATTCCAAATATTACTTGCTTATATCGTGTTTTGATCCACGCTTTAAATTGAAGTTTACAAGTTTATTTAACTTATTATTACAAAGTTTAGGAATAGAAGTTATGTTCTTAGTTATTGGTAATTCTGCTGAGACTTACTGTATGAATTATGATGAATCTAGAATATATGGTCGGCTTTGAACATTTCGGTTCACAACCCCAACCCACATCTGGTGGTACTGCTACTTTCTCCAAACTTTAAATTAAGGGTTGGGGGATCGATTGTTTTCCCAAAGCCAAAAAATTACAAACTCTTCTTCAGTCTCATCTGACTCTTTCTGAGTTTTGACCCTGTATTTAAAGTCAATCATGAATTTTTCAGAAGATAATTTAGTATCCAGGTTTGGTGAAGGGTCCGAACAGATTATCCAATTTTGCTATATATTGCCAAACAAATTCTTAGAATTCGTTTCTACCGTTACTGTGAACAAGAATTTGTGCAGGTGAAATATTTTGGAACCAAGATGTCGTTTATGTCTCCACAATCCTTGAATTCCATGGCCTTGGTGTTGATGATTGGACAAAGGCAAAATAAAGAAACAAGAACTCCAGCCGGAGATAGTGAATGACTTCTTCAAAGATGACCAACCATGGGACGGAAGGTAGCAAATAGATTCCATTCCAACTTCTAGCCTCCGACACCGGATATAATTAAAGGTAAAAGAACTACTGGCCTTTAATTAAAGGTAAACAGTAGAATCGATTCTTCTTAAAAACAGATCATCAAAGTCTAAAGTTTCTTTTAAACAAAGTGACACACTTCTTCAACAAAATGGCTATAAAATTTTCTTGCTTTACTACGCGATAACATACAAGAAGGGCAAAAATAATGTGGTAACTGATGGGTTTATCCGTGCTCTGCAACTACTAGAAGCTCCTTACTAACAATTTCTACTTCACAACCTGATTGGATGCATAATCATTGAAAGCTTGACCAGATCCCATTGGAGAGGCTGAAATTCCTAGGCTGATGTCAATCCTAACTCTAGCACAAAGTTCACTTACAGCAGAGGGTATTCGGTTCTAAGGAGAATCTATTGGGTAATGGAGGATTTTTTAAGAGAGAAATTGGAGGAAGCCCACCTTCATTGTTATAGGTGGCTATTATGGTAATAAAGCAAGGGGTATTAAGGTTCCAAGGAGATTTATGTGGGTAAGTGAGGATTCTTAAGAGACAATTTGATGGAGAAAGCCCACTCTATTGTATTGGGGGGCATTATTGTAATAAATGAATCATAAAGACTCTACAATTCTTCTACTGGAAAACACTCACATAGATGTTTAACTAAGGGCTCAAGTTTTTCTACTTGTCAGCAATACAAGTCTGAACACATAAAGTCCATAGGCCTTTTATAACCCCTTAGCTTTTTATAACCCTTGCATATACCCACCAGCCCGTGGCTTGACTTCGTTGAAGGCCTTTCTAAGTCCTATGGCCAAGATATCATACTGGTGACAATTGTTAGGTAAACCAAGTATGCTAATTTCCTAACTCTTTCTCACCCCTATACAGATGCACAAGTGGCCAAGTTGTTATTTGACAACGTCTATAACCTAAATGAGCTACTAAATACCATTGTTAGTGACAGAGACAAGGTATTTACTAGTTCGTTTTAACAGAATCTTTTCATACTAGTTGGCACCCAAGTTGGGTTTGAACTCAGCTTTCAATCTCTAAACCGATGGGCAGAATGAAAGGCTCAACCAATGCCTGGTAAACTACCTTAGGTGCATGACTGGAGCCAAACCAAAATAGTGGGGCCAATTGACTACCAATGCACCAATTATCACACAACCATCACCATGACACCTTTTGAAGCCTTGTATGGATACAAGACGCTAGTTTTCTCAAGGTAGTATGTGAAGAGTTAAAAGACTTTACCAAGGAAAAAATTAAGCTATTAAGGAGGCTTTAGTGCAGGCATAGACAATAATGAAATTTAATAAACTCTCTCTCTCTATTTCTCTATAATTATAATCTCTATCTTTGTCATTATCATCTTCTTCATTCAACATTGTTCTTCCTTGAAAATCCCAGGCATAACAATTTGGTATCATAGCATTTTCTTGGCATATGCTTCTATGGTTGAAGAAACGCGTCACTACCATTTTCTAGAGACTCTTTTCTCTGAACTTGACTCAAATATGATAAACTGGAATCGAGGTTGCAGAAGTCAAATGAAGGACTCAAGGCATTCAAGCAGAAGGTGAATGATCAATTCATTAAGCTCCATGAGATGATTGTTAGTAGATTCACTCGAGGAAAATCAGATGGAGGAAATCATAAATGAATATTGGGAACGCCCCTTGAAGGATTTAACAGGGAACAACAAAGCAAATGTCAAACAAGCATGACTTATGTTTTTTAGTAGCCAAATCCAAAATCATATATGAAAAATAGAAAAGGCTAAAAATAACTACGCAATGTATTCTGGATGCCAGCAAGAAAACCATGGGAGAAAATCTATCTATATGATTACAAGAATAGCAAAACATATCCAAGTAGACTTTTTTAGCATATTATATTATTTATTGACCTTCTTTAGCTCCTTTAGTCAAACCAATTTATGTAAAGAGAATCTTTAATTGTTAAGTCGAATGTGTCGAGTGAAACAAGGCTCTCCACATATAAATTCTCTTCATTCCGATTCAAATTCTCTTCACTCCTTAAATTTCTAATTACCAAAAGCCCGAGTCTAACCAAATTTTAAATCTGGATTATCAACACTAAGCTGTAAATTCTTTACTTCTTCATTTCTCACATTCCAAAATACCAATCCCTGGTCGGTCATCAATATCACAATATCGAAGTGATTCAAACAACCTAATTGTCTCAATTTACAAAACAACCTATGTATCTTAATACTGGTCCAAGATGTTTCCACATTGTATTCCATCATAACCCAGAATTGGGTATCACGATCATCATCGGTCTTTGTCGATAAGCAAAGATAGTCATTCACAATTCTAAGAGAATATTGATATTGCCTCATAGCACTGAATCAAGTGGAGGAAGGTTTTGAACATATCTTTCACCAAATCAAAGGCAACGATCTCACACAAACCATTAGAGTTCTTATACACCCAATAGATAGCTCTATTTAGATACACCCCTTCCCTTCGATAGTCCTTAGAAAAAACTAAGGGGTTATCATTCATCTTATAAGATTTTGTTCGGAGAGAGAAGATACCAGCCTTATTTCTCTGGTTTCGCTTTAAATGATAAAACATAATAAACTTATAATCATCAATGGACTGAGCATGACCAAATCCATATGCACAACATGCAATGCGAGAAACTAAATGCAATACCTTGTAGCATTCTTGGGTGCAAGGATTCCACAAAACTAGCATCCAAGTGTATTAGTAATGCACCACAAACCATTACACGAACCAACACATTTTGGACCTTTACTATCGTTTTCTTCGATACCAGCACTACAAGAAAATCGTTCATCGATTATGGACGATGCTTGTTGTGGACATGTATCGACTACGGACATTGCTCGTGGTCTATGAAGCTATGATCGCCATTTCAACTATGAATAATGTTCATGATAAATAATATGAACTACAACAGACATCGACCATAGTGAATTAGCTACTTACAACGAGCTATGCATATGTTAATTGATTTATATAAATCGTTATATGCCCGTGATAATTTTTTTAACCTAAAATGCTAGTAGCCCATGATAAGTTGTGTTATTTAAAACAATCTTTGTCCGTAGTAGATGATTTTTTTATTTTTTATTTTTAATTTTTTGCAGAAAATAAATATGATTAGTTCTCTATTGAATTTGGTATACAATTGTAATTTGAATATTTTGGAATCTATTATCACATTAAAATTCTTATCATTCTTTGGTACCAACACTACAAGAAAATTGTTTATCGACTATGGAAGATGCCTGTTGTGGATGTGTATCGACTACGGACATTGCTCGTGGTCTGCGAAGCTGTGATCGAAAATGACGCATTTCGACTATGAATGATGTCCATGATAAATAATTTGAACTACAACGGGCATCGACCATAGTGAATTAGCTACTTACAATGGGCTATGCACATGTTAGTTGATTTATATAAAAGGTTATATGCCCATGATAATTGTTTTATTTAAAATGCTAGTAGCCAGTGGTAAGTCGTGTTATTTAAAACAATCTTTGTCCGTAGTAGATGATTTTTTTTATAGAAAACAAATATGCTTTATTGAATTTGGTATACAATTGCAATTTGAATATTTTGGAATCTATTATCATATTAAAATTCGGGTTAATAGCACCAGTGCCCCCTGAACATATAGCGAAATTGCATAGTGCCCCCTGAATTTTTTTTCCTGGCATTAAACCCCTCAAACTCCCCTAAATAGGCAAAAATGGACGGAATGCTAACTTCCGTCCATTTTTAGGTCACGTGACCTTCTCGTGATGCTACAGTTAGGGGTAAATTTGGGTTTTTGAAAAATTAAATTTTTTTAAATCTATGTACATATATATATATAAAATTCTGAAGTACTAAATATATATAAATAATATATCAATATAATTAAATAAATAAAAATTACAAATTCAAGAACACTATCTGGAATTCATCACCAGATCATGTTCAGTATCATCATAACCCTAGCTCCAACCTCTTTAGATTCATCAGTCAATAACCACATTCAACATCAATCACCAAACCCCACGATCAACTACACCCACCATACATCCCCACACAAACCCAAATCAAACCCACGCAAACCACAACCAGTGGTCGAATCAAACCCGAATCAAACCCAAATCAATCCACCACCAACAGCCGAATCAATCCCAAATCAAAACCACACCACCAAATCAGACCAGTTCATCACAACATCACCATTTACAACCAACTCCATCACAACCCATCATCATCCTCACGCACGAGACCTGTCATCCCACCAAATATCACCATTATCGGTGTTGATTGCCTCTAAAAGGAGGAGATCGGCGCTCGATCTCGTCGATGGGTAGAAGAGAGAAGAGGGAACGAAAGAGAGAGAGAGTGAGATGGAATGACAGAAAGAGAAGATGCGGTGAGAGAGAGAAGCCCACGATCAACAACAAAATCAAAGAACAAACCCAGAAAATCAACACATTCAATAACACAATCAACTACAAAATCAAACCCTAACTCTCTCTTCTCCCTGATTCTCTTCTTCTCTTCTTTCTCTGCTGACTCTTTTCTTTCTCCTTTCTGTTTCTCTTTTTCTGTTGTCTCTCTTTGGTTGTTTGAGTTGATTTAGGGGTGGTTGGAGAAAAGAAGGGGATCGGTTGTTTTTGGAGAAGATGATGATGGGTTTTTGGAGAAGATGATGATGTGAGGGGATTAAAAATTAATGAATTTTTTTTTAGTAGGTGGGGATCCAGATTGGATCTCCACCGTCCATCACATGATGGACGGTGGAGATCCAATCTGGATCCCCACCTACTAAAAAAAATTCATTAATTTTTTTTTCCTTTAAATTTGAATGAAATGACAACCCTGCCCTCCGTACGGACCCACGTGAGAAGCATGTGACAAAAAAATTAGACGGAAGTTAGCATTCCGTCCATTTTTGCCTATTTATGGGAGTTCGAGGGGTTTAATGCCAGGAAAAAAAATTCAAGGGCCACTATGCAATTTCGCTATATGTTCAGGGGGTACTGGTGCTATTAACCCTTAAAATTCTTATCATTATTGACATGGATTTGTTGATAAAAGTCTATATATATATACAGATTTTCTATTATTAGTTTGTATTGACAATAAATATATCAGGACGAAGAATGTGGACCACTGAATTTACATACTTTGACTCAAAGTGTATGCACTTGTCAAAACTTCTCCATAATATGTGGTCCACATTCTTCATCATGATATATTTATTATCAGGACAAACTGATAATAGAAAGACTGTATAAATATATATATATATATATATATATATATATATATATTGTTATAAATCTAGTGTGGATTTCCCATCACATAAACACCTCAAGACCTCAAGTGCACCTCCCCTCTTGTCTACACGTGTATCTCTTGATTCCCACTTATTTTGTTCATCCTCAACCAAGGAAATATGACCGCCTCTTCTCTTCTTCTCTTCTTCTCTTCTTCTCTTCTCCAATAGTGAGTCATGTGGCTTTTCTAAATCCCTATAAATAGAGATCTAATCTCTTTGTAAAGGGTGGTGATGATACATAAATAAATCTCATATCTCTCATTTGATCTCTTCAATATTATATCTCTCATCTCTTCTCTCTCGTCTTTCATCTCTCATTCTTTTATTTATTATTTATTTTTTTACAACATATATATATATATAATAAAAGTAACGTCACAAAAACTTTCAACTAATTACATCATAGTTAAAAGTGTTTGACGTCTTAAAATTATGTTTACTCAAAAACATTCACTGAAATCCTAATATGTAATGTATTTTGATGGCCAAGCTACATAGGTGCCTCTAGCATCTTCAAGTGTTTGTAATTCACTAGTATCACGAATCAATGGAACATCAGTCACCATTATCTTCTTCACACAAACTCTCCAATAATCCAGACCAAAAAGCTTGTGATGAACTGATGCTTGTAGATCGGTGTAATCAATTTCAGCTTCTACAACTATTTGTCCACTACCAATCCAATGCAACAATTTGTATTTTGTACCATTTTGAGGTGAAGCATCTTTTTCACTTGTAGAAATCCCAAGTAGTGACTAACATAAAAAAAAAAAAATTGTGTGAAAAGATTAAAAAAAAAATGGAATCGTTAAGACAAAATTAGTGTTGATTTCGTAACAATTTTAACAAATAACTTCTTATAATATTTACCTTTGAAGATCCAACAAATTTCACATATTTATTACTTGCTTGTAGGTTTGAATAACTTGAATACCGTCGCTATAAAAAAACATAGGTATTAGAACAAAAAAGAGTCAGACATAAGAAAAAAATAATCATAGCTTTGTTTATTTACATGATGTACTCTTTCTTCAACTATAGCTATATCATTGGTCTGACATAAACCAAACTTATCTTTTTAGATTCATTGTGTATATTTAGTACTTATTATTTACAATTTTAATCCGTTTAGTCTAGGAACTAATACAAAAGAGACAAAATTCACTTCCTAACTCTCTTGAAAGAAAAGCCTAAGCAATCAATTAAAACCAAATACTTATATTAATGAAAACAGTTTCAAAAAATCAATCAATTGAAATCTGAACAAGTAAGCTAGAATTTGTCAAGAAATATACACATTATGACGATAAACAAACTAAGATGAAGATGAACACAAAATTATAAAATATACTAAGAGATATGGATAGTAAAAGAAACTAGTATAAATATAGCTATTTTCATCACTCTAGTATATGATCATTATAAAGTTTATCATTTCAGTTGTGTCATACTCAACCTTTCAATTTCAATGATTAGATACAGTTCTCTTGACAAGAAGAAATTATTAAGTATAAGAGCATTCAGCTTTGCAGTTAATAATAGAGAAGCATGAGAAAGTGTACTAGGTTGCAAAGAAAATATGGCTAATATATTATTTCCATTTAAATTAAAAGTAAAATCATTACACCTTCACACATTCCATGTAATTAAAACAAAATTTTAATGACTATTCTACTTTCACCCATTTCAAATGTGGACTGTCAGTTTTATGTCTAACACCATATTAAAGAAGAAAATGGACAAATTGCTTGAACCCATGATTATAAGTTCAGGCACAACTCAGTAAAAGATTAGTCCAATTCTTAAGTGATTTTCCAAATGGGTTAGTTGAATTTGTAAACCAATGATAAAAATGATAATAATTCATATTATAAATAGAACTAAATTGAGTTTCATTCTTTAAATCCAGTACACCAAAAAATATATTGTTATACCAAACACGTTCAAGCATGAAGCAACCAAGAAGCTAACAACAACAAAAATGAAAAAGTAAAATCGATATGCTTTGAGTGAAAAATCATTGTATATTTCATTGACTACAGACACAACTAAGCAACAACATCAAGACTGTACTTATCATAAATTAGTATAACGCAAATTTGTAAGGACTACAAATTTCTAGATACATTTATTTACAAATTTCTAAAGCCCAGACACTCATGTGGATGGGTAACATCAAACAAGTGAAGAGATTAGTAGAAATTTATCAAAAATTTGCAAGAGAGTAGAAAACTAAGAATAATTGAGAATGTAAATACTTGGAGTTGCTAGTAAAGAGATCTTACCATAAATTAGATTGAGAGAAGAAAAATCAAGTGAAACGTGTACTATGAAGGTTCTTGAACCAATTTGTGGATTTAGGGATTTATTTTCTGAGAGGGAATGAGTTTTAGGGATATAGAGATTTATTTTCTGAGAGGGGATGAGTTTTAGGGATTTAGGGATTATAGATCAACTTTTGAGAGGGAATAGATTTAGGGGATTTTGGAAATTAGCGGAAATATTTATTTCTATTCCCTCCAATAATATAATTACTTTCCAATATGGAATTTGCCCTTAATGAATAACGTTATGGGCTACAGACAAAGCCCATAATGCATATATTGTTCACAACGAGCCCATTTATGCTCGTAATAGCTACTTATCCTTCACGGGCTTTTAAAAGCCCGTTTTAAATGATTTTATGAAACCAACTTAACTACAGGCTTTTAATTGCTCATAGTGAATAATAGTTTTCCAACATAGATCTTCTAAGCCCGTAGTGAATGGTCTGAAGTGGATAAACAGTTTTCTTGTAGTGCAGGAAAGTTAAGATGCGACATGTTAATGAAGTTGAGTTCATACGACACATTTTCAAAGCCTACAGAGAAGAGTTTGGTCTCATCATCGGACATGATTATTCTTTTTCTTCTTAGGGCTTAAGTGTGAGAGACATGCATAACCGTAAAACGAGGGTGGGAAATCAAAGATCGCCAATTCTTGCATACGCATTTGAATCGGTCAAGAGATTTCACTGGCAGATTCAAGAGTATATCGATAATATTGTCTTTACTAAAATTGCTAACTTCCTTACTAAGACACACTAAGACTTCATTGTCGTTTCTCTTACATCAACTTTGTCTTCAAGTTGGCCGTAGAATTCGACTCCCTTTGATCTCTAATTTCGATTTTTGTTATTTGTCTTCGTCACTGCCAAGTCAGACAAGCATGACCAATAAGATAACGTTGGACTCTTCTTTTAAATCTCCTAAATTAACATTGCCTAAATTTAATGGTGAAGATCCAAAAGTTTGGATAAAGAAGATCGAAAGGTTTTTCATAGTTCATCCGATAACTCCATATCAAATGGTGTTAGTGGCCTCGATCCACTTAAAAAAAAAAAAAAAAAAAAAAAAAGGCAGAAGCTTGGTTTCAATCCATTTATGCCTTAAAGGAAAGTTGGACATGAGAGGACTTTCTAGAGGCATTGTTAGTGAGATTTCTAGATGTGGATCAGGAAGATGTTGTGAGGGAGTTTCACGAACTCCATCAAACCTCCACAATTGTAAAATACCAAGATAAGTTTGAAGAGCTTCAGCCAAGACTTATAGAAAAGAACTTGGGACTCACTGATGTATTCATATTGTCCAGTTTCATCTGTTTAGAGTCATGCCATTTGACTTGACTAATGCCTCTACCACATTTTAAAGCCTCATGAATGAGATTTTTCTAGTCATATATAAGAAAAATTATATTTATGTTGTTTTGATGATATCCTAATCTATAGTATGAGTTTAGAGGAGCATATGGAGCACTTTAGGATTGCCTTGACTGTTTTAAGGGAACATCAAATCTTCATCAAGAAGAGCAAGTGTGAGTTTAGGCAAAAGGAGTTGGAGTACTTGGGACATATTGTTTCTAGTAGAGGGGGGTAGTCGACTCCTAAAAAATCAAGGAATGCTTGATTGGCCTAGGCTAACTACATTGAAGGCCTTAAGAGGATTCTTGGGTTTGACTGGGTACTATAGAAAGTTTGTTCAAAGCTATGGCATCATAATTAAACCATTGACTGAGTTATTTCAGAAGAATGGGTTCCAATGGAGTGACAATGAAGAAAAGACCTTTCAAGACCCAAAGAAGGCAATGACTTCTACACCAGTTTTGCCCTACCAAATTTTACTTGAGTGTTCATAGTGGAAACATATGCTTGTGATATTGGAATTGTGGCTGTATTGATGCAAAAAGGTAAGCCTCTTGCTTACATTAGTAAAGCTTTTCCACCTAGGAATATAGGGTTGCTTACCTATGAGAATGAACTATTGGCGATAGTCTAAGCTGTATAAAAATGGAAGACTTACCTCTATGGGAATCAATTATTCAGAGTCTAAAGTTCTTTCTAGAATAAAAGATGACAACACTTCTTAAACAGAAATGGTTGTAAAAAATGATTGGCTTTGACTACAAGAAAACATACAAGAAGGGAAAAAATAATGTGGTAGTTGATGGTTTATCTAGGGCTGTGCAACCACTACTAGAAGGCTCCTTACTGACAATTTCTACTTCACAACCAGATTGGGTGCAAGAGGTCATTGAAAGATATGACCAAGATCCCATTGCAGAGGTTGAAATTCCTAGGATGATGGTCAATCATCACTCTAGCTTAGAGTTCATATACAGCAAGGGGGTATTAAGGTTCCAATGGAGAATCTATGTGTGTAAGAGAGGATTCTTAAGAGACAAATTGATGGAGGAAGCCCATTCCATTGCTATGGAGGGCCTCTGGTATTAAATGAACCATTAAAAGACTCCAACAATTCTTCTGTTGGAAAACACTCAACAGTGATGTTTTAGCTAATGTCTCAATTTGTTCTACTTGCCAGCAATACAAGTCTGAACACATAAAGTTCCCAGACTTTTTACAAGCCCTGCTCATACCCACCAACTCATGGCTTGACATTGCTATGGACTTCATTGAAGGCCTTCCCCTGTCCTATGGCTAGGATACCATACTGGTGGTAATTGATAGGTATACCAATTATACTCATTTCCTAACTCTCTTTCACCCCTATATAGCTGCACAAGTGGCCAAGTTGTTATTTGACAACATCCATAAGCTACATAAGCTACCAACTACCATTGCTAGTGACCAAGACAAGGTATTTACTAGTTCATTTTTGCAAAATCTTTTCAGACTAGTTGGCAACAAGCTATGTTTGAGCTCAGTTTACCATCCCCAAACCGATAGGCAGAGTGAAATGCTCAACCAATGCTTGGAAAACTACATAAGGTACAGATTAGAGCCGTACGAAAACAGTGGGCCAATTGACTACCGATGGCTGAGTGGTGTTATAACACCAATTACCACACGACCATCACCGTGAAACCCTTTGAAGCTTGTTATAAATACAAGGCCTTAGTTTTCTCCTTCCCTACCAAATGAGTAGTAGAGGAAGAGTTAAAAGACTTTTACCAAGGACTGAACTAAGCTTCAAGCTATTCTTAAGGAGGCTCTAGTGCAGGCACATGTAAGAATGAAACTATATGCTGATAAGAAATGCTTAGAAAGATAATTTGAAGTTGGGGATTGGGTTTACTTGAGGCTCCAACCTTACCATCAAGCATCGGTTGTTATCAAGAGAAACATAATGCTTGCTTTGAGGTTCTTTGGCCCCTACTAGGTCTTGGATAAGATCGGGGTGGTGGCCTACAGGTTACAACTTCCTTAAGGTTCCCTTATTCACCTAGTGTTCCACGTATCACAGTTGAAGAAGAAGATCATACCTCAGACAAGCCCAAATGGACAACTCTTACTGTAGTTAGTTACTGTTCTCGCTCGGAAGATGATTAACAGTCAGAATCAAGCGGTGGTTCAATTCTTGGTTTAGTGGTCAAACTTTATCCCAAAAGATGCCTTGTGGGAAGACGCTTCCGTCATTAGGAATCGATTTCTAGACTTTCACCCTTGACAAGGGTGATTTAAAGATGAGGGTATTGTCATGTGGTTGAAATCAGAGAGAAAGAAAATGTGAAGAGGCTAGAGAAGTGGGATGTCTATTCAGATAGAAATGATTTTAGGGTTCTAAACAGTAGTCGTTGAATATTTTAATTGTTTTCCTTTAAGGCTTAAAATACCATCGTTTAAAGTTTTGTCTAAACACAGATGTTGGCGTTGTTTTGATTAATTCTTTCAATTCTGTAAATTTAGTCATTTTCCTTAAAGTGACTGTTTTGGTCGTCTCTAAAAGTTAGTTAAGCTGGCGTCAGCATGACGTGAGTAACTTGGTATGTAATAGTGGTCTCAAGAGAATGAAAGGCATCATGAAATTTATCAAACTCCTTCTCTCTCTCTCTCTCTCTCTCTCTCTCTCTCTCTCTCTCTCTATGTTCTTATCATCTTCTTCATTGAGCTTTGTTCTTCCTAGAAAATCCCAAGCATAACAATGTGAGAGAACTTTTGTTTGCGTTTAGCAACGGAATCATATGAGCTTTACAATGTGTTCGGTGATTCGAGTCTTATCATGAGCATTTTATAACCACGTGTGATAATTTCCCCCGATATTGTGGGAATAGAAATCTAGAATGAACATATAATGCTTAATATCGACGAATGGTTTCAGGTTTCAATACATTTCTAGGATTTCCATTCGCCATTGGCTTGTGGTCCAAATACTGGTAAAGCTTCTAACTAGTCTAGGCATAAAATAGTTCACAGGAAAAACAAATGATTTCGTTTCACAACATCCTCTCCATACAAAACTCAAAAATGGAAGCAATACAAACGGTGTTTTTTGTTACACGTGGGTGGCTTTTACACCACATGAACCCATTAGTTTCTTGAATAATCCATGCCACATGGCAAGTCCCTATGGTTTGCTTCATGTTTAAGAGTGGAATATTACATCAATCACCCCTCTCTTCTTGCTTATATATGTGGCTTCATTGTAATTACAAAAGTTGTTGTTGTAGAGAGAAAATCTGATACCACTCAATCAATTAATAAAAGGCAATATATATTTTCTCTCCTCCACTCTCGTTTCTTTCTCATGTTTTTCTATTATTTATTTATTTATTTGTTTGTTCTATAATTAATCATCATCATCATCATCATCTACCATCTTTAAATTTTATTATAACACGTTATCAGCACGATGCTGTTATTTCCAGAACCTGAAGTTCTGAATTTATTACTAAAGCCTGAAGCTTATGAATTTATTATCACTGGAACCTGAAGTTCCTAGATCTATTACCAGAACTTGAAGTTCTGAATTTATTATTACTAGAACCTGAAGTTTCTAGACTTTTATTTATTAATATCAGGACCTGCAGTTCTGAATTTACTTTCCCGCATTTTATTTTTACGCAATTTACTTTCTCGCACTTTATTTACTTTTATGCAATTTTTATTTATTTAAACAATTTGGTTACTCATCCAGAACCTAGAGTTCATGGATTTATTTATCATTAACGGAACCTGGAGTTCTGAATTTATTTACTTACAAATATTTAAATTCCTTGGATTTTTATCAGACCAGAAGTTCCGACTCCGATTGTAATTTTTCAGATAATCAGAAGCTATAACCATGCCAAAGCTTGCAAGCCTAAAATTTGCTGCACTAGAAGTGTCAGGAGAAAATTACATGTCATGGGTTATTGATACAAAATTACTCCTGAAATCAGAAGGATTGTATTATACTATTGAAAATGGGGCTGATGCATCTGAACAGGACAAATCTACAGCCATGGTTATTATCCGCCACCACTTACATGAAGATCTAAAAACTCAGTACCTAACTGTCACGGAACCAGATATTCTTTGGCAGGAACTGAAAGATCGTTTTGATAACCAACCTGATGTTGCGTTACCAAATGCTAGATATCAGTGGCAACATTTACGCTTCCAAGATTTTAAATCAGTTTCTGAATACAATTCTGCCTTATTCAAAATCACTACACAGCTGAAATTGTGTGGTCAAGATGTGACAGAAAATGACATGTTGGAAAAAACATTTTCAACCTTTCATGCCTCTAACATGATATTACAACAGCAGTATCGAGAACGGCGATTCTCAAAATATTCAGAACTTATCTCATGTCTCCTGGTTGCCGAGAAAAACAACGAACTCTTAATAAAGAATCATGAATCACGCCCGACCGGCTCTACAGCATTCCCAGAAGTGAATGCCAACACTATCGGAGGACATACTCGCGGTCATGGTCGCGGTCGCGGTCGCGGTTCCTACCGTGGTCGTGGTCGTGGTTGTGGTCGTGGTCGTGGTCCTAGCCATGGTCAGGGTCGGGGTCGAGGTCATAATCAAAACACTCCCCAGAAGTGGAATGTTTATAAGGTAAAACCAGATAAAGGAAAGAATATCCAGAAGGGGCCCAAGAAGGATGATAATGTTTATTTCAGATGTGGATGTCATAACCATTGGTCAAGGACATACCGCACGCCTAAACATCTAGTTGAGCTTTATCAGGCTTCAATCAAAGAAAAAGGAAAGGAAAAGAATCTTGAAACCAATTTCTTGGAAGATTCAGATTTTATGGATGTCCAGTTTGATGTTTCTGATTTTCTAAATGATCCGACTGAAAAAGTGACCACTTCAACTGGTGATGGAAATGTCCACACCAATTGAGTACTGCTTGTATATTCTTTTTGTTATCATGTTTATGTAAATATTCCATGTGTATATATATATATGTCTTTTGTTTACCACTATATCTGATATGCACTTTATTTATTTTATTTTTGTTTTTGTTAATAGATATGTCTTTAAACAATAAGATGAGTGATATTGAAAAGCAAAATACAGGAGATATATGTCTAGCCGATAGTGCGACGACACATACGATTCTACGAAATCGGAAATACTTTCTGAATTTAACCTTGCTTAAGGCAAATGTTAATACAATATCAGGTCCAGCAGACCTGATAGAAGGCTCCGGTAGAGCCATGATATTGTTACCAAATAATACTAAAATATGTATCAACGATGCTTTATATTCAAGCAGATCCAAAAGAAATCTGCTCAGTTTCAAAGATATACGGTATAATGGATACCACATAGAAACTATAAGTGATGAGAATATTGAGTATCTGTGCATTACTTCTCATAGTTCAGGCCAGAAACTTATTATGGAAAAGCTGTGTGCTTTATCATCTGGATTATATTACACTCTTATAAGAGATGTAGAAGTCCATGCAGTTATGAACCAGAAGTTCTCAGATCCAAAAATATTTATGCTTTGGCATAACCGTCTTGGTCACCCAGGATCTACAATGATGCGAAAAATCATTGAAAATTCTCATGGACATCCATTAAAGAACCAGAAGATTCTTTTATCCCATGAAAATTTATGTACTGCATGTTCACAAGGAAAATTAGTAATAAAACCATCACATTCTAAGGTTGGCTTTGAATCCCCATCATTCCTACAAAGGATTTAAGGGGACATATGTGGACCTATCCATCCACCAAGTGGACCGTTCCGCTATTTTATGGTCCTAGTTGACGCATCCATCAGATGGTCACACGTTTGCTTATTATCAACACGTAATGTTGCTTTTGCAAGGTTACTCGCACAGATCATCAGGCTTCGGGCACATTTTCCCGATCATCCGATTAAATCAATACGCCTTGATAATGCGGGTGAATTTACCTCCAAAACATTTGATGAATATTGCAAATCAGTTGGGATTGATGTTGAGCATCCAGTTCCACACGTTCATACTCAGAATGGATTGGCAGAGTCACTTATCAAGCGTCTCCAGGTAATTGCAAGAACTTTATTATTACGAACACAATTACCAATTTCTGTTTGGGGACATGCTATTTTGCATGCTGCTGCATTAATTCGTCTTCGTCCCACTTCTTATCATCAATATTCTCCAGTGCAACTCGTATTTGGCCATCAGCCAGATATTTCTCATCTGCGTACTTTTGGCTGTGCAGTATATGTCCCAATTGCACCTACACATAGAAATAAAATGGGACCCCAACGGCGTTTGGGAATATATGTTGGTCTAGATTCACCATCAATTATTAGGTATCTAGAACCTTTAACTGGTGATCTTTTTACTGCACGATTTGCAGATTGTCATTTCGATGAGAAAAATTTCCCATCATTAGGGAAAGGAAAAACTTCTCCTGAAGAGAAGCGTGAATTTTCTTGGAAAGTCCCTAGTCTAATTCATCTTGATCCATACACATCTCAATGTGAGAATGAAGTACGAAAGATAGTTCACCTTCAAACAATAGCAAATCAGTTACCAGATGCATTTACAGATGCTACTAGGGTAACAAAATCACACATCCCAGCTATTAATGTACCAGCACGGGTGATTGTTCCAGGAGAACAATCTAAACAAATAATAGCAAAAGAATCATCTACTGTACGCCAGAAGCGTGGTAGGCCACTTGGTTCGAAAGATACTGTTCCCCGAAAGAAGAAAACAAAATATCAGGATCATACTCCTGAAATTATAAATAAATCCACTTTCTCTAAATCAACTCCACAAGAGTTAGATGTCCCTGAAAGGACTCAAGAAACCCCCGCAGGGGAAGAAATCTCTGAAGAGATATAAGAACCTAGAAATGAAGAAATTTCTATAAATTATACAGGAGATGTAAGGTTCACTATTTGTATTGGCTTGATTCCATTGCAAAACACTCTATGATTGTATTAGTTGTTGCTTAGGACATTATTTGAAGAAAGGAAGCTCAAAGAGTGAAGAGCAACATCTCGTGCAAAAGTCGTCTTCAAGAGGTGAAAATCGTCAAAGGTAAAACTTGACTTCCACCCTCTTGCAAGGCGTTAGCGCACACACACACAATTCATACATGTGTGTCCCTGCATCGTGGTTCAAACATTTGGTATAACACATTCACACACTTCATAGCATGCTCATGCATTGATCTTGTATTGACAAACATTGTGAAATTGCATGCTTTGTGACTATCTCTTTGATATAGCATGTTTGTGTGAATATGTGTTTATTTGTTTTCGTATTTTGTGTTTAGGACTTGAACATGTTCTTATTTAATGCCTTATCGAGTTCCGGTCGTTTCGGTTACTCACTCATAAGGTTTCGAGTCCAAACAAGTTGACTATGCTACTTTTCGTTCTCATTTGTTGTGATGATTTCATCATCGGATTCCGAGATGATTTCTCAACCATTTTTCAAAGTTGAGTAGTCGTAGTCGTGCATGAGGGAGTCACGGTTTGTAATCCGAAAATGGATTCGAAATCGGAGGTCGGATGCTCAAGATATGGGGCAACGAACCGAGGGAGCGCGCAAGAGGTGGGCAAACCACGTGTGGCCACTTGGCCAGCCCGTGTGGGAGGCCGTGGGCCCCACGGGCAAGGGAGCCTTCTGCTCCCGTGGGCCCCACGCGCCCCCCACGGGGTGCTGACGTGGCACCACGTGATTTGTTCGGAAATCTTCTCCTTTTCCCTCCTTTTAATCAAACCTCCTTCCCTCCAACACTTATGCAATTTTTTCTTGAAGAACACTAAAATCCCGCATCAGTTTTTCAACAATTTTTGCTTACTTGTTTTGATCATATCTCTCTCATACGAACTCGAAATCATTCGATTCAAAAACCAAAATTGTTGGTCTCGAAGAGAGCTACAAACCCCAAGCATTTCCAGAGGCAGTTGACTTCGGCATTTTTCTCAGCTGGTCCATTTCCAGTCCGTGGTCAGTATTGGATTTTCAACTTCTTCTTTTTCAATTTCATCTTTGATCAACTATTGATTCTTTTCATTTGATTGATGAAATTTGTTAAGAAGTATATTAGATCACATGCTAGGGTTATTTGATCATTTGTTAATTGAGTTTTAGCTTTGTAATGAGTTTTGAACATATTTGTGCTAAACTTGATTTATCATGAAATTGATTCTAGAAAACATATATGTGATGTGCTTCATGTTATTTTCTATGTTTTATTTCATGATCTAAGAACTAGGTTTTTAGTGTGCTAAATTGAATATTTATAACTTTGTTCTTATTGATTTGCATGTTTTGATTTCTAGATATCTTTTGTGATTGAGTGTTGAAATCATATTCTAGACTATCATTGAACATGTACATTTTGCTTGATTGATCATCTAGCTTAATTTGTTTGTGCTTGCATCATTTTTATCACTTTAGATCATAGCCTTGCATTAGGTTGAAGTCTCTAGCAAAGTGAGTGAAGCTTTGTGGATAGAGCAAGGGAGCCTTGATTAGAGTCGGGAGGACTCGGATAATCAAGCAAGGAAGTCTTGTCTAGGGTCGGGAGGATCCGGATAGGCAAGCAAGAAATCTTCCTAGAGACGTGAGCGTCTTGGATAGGAAGTTGCTTCCTAGAGGTGTAGGACACATCTCGGATAGGGAGTAGGCTAGGTGGTTCACTAGGCCCGAGGGTAGACTAGGAGTTGATAGCTTGAGCGGATATCATGAGTTGGTAGCTTGAGTGTGTAAGTCCTTTTCATCATAGTGAATTGCTTCGCCGGTGGTTGTGGTATCAACCCGTGGATGTTTCCTCATTGAGGTTTTACCACGTTAAAATCATTGTGTTCAATTTTGCTTTACTTTCCTTTATCTTCCATACATTACATTGATTGCACTTCTTGTAAATTGATTAACTCTTGTCTTAGTTAATCCAATTCATTTGCTAAATCTATTCAAGTGTGCATTTGTCTTATAATTTTCCGCATTAATTTTTTATTGGAAGAATTTGGAGCCTATACCTATTCACCCCCCCTCTAGGTATATTTCACTACTACATTGAGGGAAATTTCATTTGGTATCAGAGCGGGTGTCTAGACGCACTTAGATTGATCCTTTCTTTGTAGTATTTTTGTGTTTGTTTTATTTGTGATAATCATGATTAAGGAATTGTGTTCCTATGTGGCTTCTTTTGTTGAACCTATTGACTTGGATGAGAAAAAGATCAATGATCTTATTCTTGAAAATGAACACTTGTCTAAAGTCAATGTGTCCCTCAATAAGAAGCTTGATAATCATGGTCTTGGCTCAAAAGAATTCAATGAACTTAAAGACAAGATTTTAAGTCTAGAATTGAATCTAAAAGATAGCAATGATAGACTTAGCATCTTGAAGCAAGAAATTGAGCAAAGAGATTGTTCTCTTGTTAATGCTAAGAAACTTGAAAAAGTGCTTAAATGTAAACTTATTGAGCATTTAAATCAAGAGAAAAAGTATGAACAATGGCTTGATAAATCACGTAAAGATGTTATGTTTAGTGATGACATAGCGGAAAAATATGCCATTGAAATTAGGATGCTTCGTGAGAAACTTGATGAGGCTAATAGGATGATTAGCAAGATGTCATCTAGTTCTAACAAAGTTGAAACCCTCATTAAAAGTGGAAAGCATCCATGTGACAAAAGAGGTTTTGGTTATATCAATGAGAAGGAGACTCCTTCATCTAACAAATCTACTTTTGTCAAAGCAAGCATTGAATCAATTGTAGGTACACTCTCTCAAGGTAAAGCTATGAAAGCTACCGGAGGTGCCTCTTCATCAACAAGGATGTTCAATGGGAGAACTCAACAACTTAAGCATCAAGAAGCAACAACCTCAAATGCAAGAGGTGAAGCATCAAGGGTTGCTCTTCAAAGAGGTAAAATTGTGAGAAGACCAAATGCTATGGAAGCAAATGCAAATGGTAAATTTCTCAAATTTATTCCTATTTGTCATCATTGTAATATGATAGGACATATTCGACCTAGATGCTTTGAGTACATTCGGAAATGCAAACTTGATAATGCTTTTCATGATATGTCTTTGAATGGTCCTAGGCAATCATCCATGTATGGATATAGAAATAGACCTAGGAAGACCTTGGAAAAGCATGTTGTTGAAAGAGTTGTTGATGACTTGCTTGCTAAATCTTGTGTTGTGCCTCACTCTACTATGCATAAGAAAATTGATAATGCTTTGTTTGATATTTTTGAAGATGTGACCAATGAGGTCAAGGTGCATGTTGAAAAGTCTAATATTGAGTCAAAGCATGTTAGAAGTAAGAGTGAGAAGCATGTTGTGAAAAATGTGTGGATTAGAAAAGACACATCTAAATGTAATGTTGCACAATATGCTTTACGTGCCAACTCCTCCTATTCTTGGTACCTAGATAGCGGTTGCTCTAGGAACATGACCGGAAACAAAGAGTTCTTTAAGAATCTTGTTTTAAAGGATGGAGGTTGGGTTACTTTTGGTGATGGTACCAAAAAGCAAGTTCTTGGCAAGGGAACAATATGTATCCCCGGATTGCCTAAACTTCGCAATACTTTGTATGTTGATGGGTTACAAGCTAACTTGATAAGCATTACTCACTTGTGTGAAATTTTTTAAGAAGTTAGTTTTAACAAAGATGTATGCACTATAATTGATAAAAAGGGCGATGTCGTCCTAAGAGTCAAAAGGTCTATAGACAATTGCTATTGTCTTGAGATAGATCCTCTCACATGCAACATGGCACATGAGTGCAATAAGCTTGATTTGTGGCATCAACGTTTGGGTCACATGAATTTTAAAGATTTGAAAAAGCTTGAAAAACATGGCATTGTTAGAGGTCTTCCTAATCTTGGTAAAAAGCTTGAGGTGGTTTGTGAACCTTGCCAATTAGGTAAGCAAACCAAAGTGCCTCATAAGAAAAATTCTTACATAGCTACCAAGAGACCTTTAGAACTTGTGCATATGGACCTAATGGGGCCAATTCAAACCGAGAGCATTAATGGCAAAAAGTACATTTTTGTATGCGTTGATGACTTCTCTAGGTTTACTTGGGTTTATTTTCTTAGAAACAAGACCGAGGCTTTTGATTACTTTAAAAAGTTTTGTAATCAAGTTCAAAATGAAAAAGGTCTTGATATCAAGAAAATATGTCGCATTAGGAGTGATCATGGGACGGAATTTGAAAATGCAAAATTTAGTGAGTTTTGTGATGGTTTAGGGATTTCTCATGAGTTCTCCGCACCTAGAACTCCTCAACAAAATGGTGTTGTTGAGAGGAAAAATCGTGTCTTGCAAGAGATGGCTAGGGTCATGCTCAATAGCAAGAAAGTCCCTAGAAACCTATAGGCCGAGGCGGTCAATACCGCTTGTTATGTGTCAAATCGTGTTTTCAAAAGGCCCGGCACAAAACAAACGTCCTATGAACTTTGGAAAGGCAAGAAGCCTAATGTGAGTTACTTCCACACTTTTGGGAGTAAATGTTATATTTTGAATGATAGAGATCACTTAGGAAAGTTTGATGCAAAAAGTGATGTTGGTCTCTTTCTTGGGTATGCTATTAATAGTCGTGCATATAGAGTCTTTAACTTGACTACTAAGACTATCATGGAGTCTATCAATGTGAAGATAGATGATCTTAGCATGCTTAATTTGTGTGATGATAATGGTGTCAATGAATCTAAAGAAAACATGTTAAATGACACTAATACACCTATTGATGTGGCTAGTAGTATTTCTAGTCAAGATGATGATATTAATAGTCATGTTGAAGTTGTAAGTCAAGGGTTGGAAAATGCTTTAAATGATAATCAACAAAATGACCAAGTTGTTGAACATTCTCACCCAAGACTTAGAAACTTACACTATCAAGGAGACATCATAGGTGATTTAAATGAAGGGGTTAGAACAAGAAATCAAATTGCTAACAAAATATCCTATGCTTGCTACACTTCTCAAATTGAACCCAAAAATATTAATGAAGCAATTGTTGATGAATATTGGGTTGGGGCTATGCAAGATGAACTTAATCAATTTGAGAGGAATGAAGTGTGGTCTTTAGTTCCTAGACCCAAAGATATAAATGTAATTGGCACTAAATGGGTGTTTAGGAATAAGACCGATGAAAGTGGCAAGATTGTGAGGAATAAAGCTAGACTAGTGGCTCAAGGTTACACTCAAGTGGAGGGTGTTGACTTTGATGAGACGTTTGCCCCGGTTGCTCGTCTCGAGTCCATTAGACTTTTGTTGTCCATTGCATGCATTAAAAAGTTCAAATTATTTCAAATGGATGTCAAAAGTGATTTTCTCAATGGATACCTTCAAGAAGAAGTGTATGTTGAACAACCTAAGGGTTTTGTAGACCCACACTCTCCTAATCATGTGTTTAAATTGAAAAAGGCTCTCTATGGCCTTAAACAAGCTCCAAGAGCTTGGTATGATAGGTTGACTCAATATCTTATTGACAACCAATATAGGAGAGGTGGCATTGATAGAACTTTGTTTATCAAACATCATGATCATGATATTTTTGTTGCACAAATATATGTTGATGACATTGTTTTTGGGTCTACTAATAAAACCAAGGTTGATGAATTTGTTAGTGTTATGTCAAGTGAATTTGAAATGAGTATGGTGGGTGAGTTGAATTATTTTCTAGGAATGCAAGTGAAGCAAACTAGCATGGGCATAATGTTGAATCAATCTAAATATGCTAAAAATCTAGTTAAGAGATTTGGCCTAGAAAATGGAAAAGATTTTGAAACTCCCATGAGCACCACTTTAAAACTTGACAAAGATGAAAAAGGGAAAAGTGTTGACCAAAGCCTTTATAGAAGCATGATAGGTAGTCTACTTTACCTAACGGCTAGTAGACCCGATATTTGCTTTAGTGTTGGCTTGTGTGCTAGATTCCAAGCAAATCCCAAGGAATCTCACTTAAAAGCCGTCAAGAGGATCATTAGGTACATCAAAGGAACTCATAGTCTTGGTCTATTTTATTCATTTGATACCAATGATATCCTTGTAGGCTATTGTGATGCGGATTGGGCGGGAAATATAGATGACCGAAAAAGCACATCGGGCGGTTGCTTTTATGTTGGTAATAACTTGGTTTCTTGGTCAAGTAAGAAACAAAATTCGGTTTCCCTTTCCTCTTCCGAAGCCGAATACATTGCGGCCGGAAGTGCTTGCACACAATTACTTTGGATGAAACAAATCCTTAAGGATTATGAGATAGAACAAGGAAAAATGACACTTTATTGTGATAATTTAAGTGCCATTAACATCTCTAAAAATCCGGTTCAACACTCCCGCACTAAACACATAGACATTAGGCATCATTTCATTAGAGATCTAGTTGAACATTCTATTGTTACTCTAGAGCATTTGCCTACTAAAAATCAACTTGCGGACTTGTTCACTAAGCCCTTGGACAAAGAGAGGTTTAAAACTCTTAGAATGTCCATTGGCATGATTTGTGTTGATTGATGTCTTTGTGTGATTGTGAGTGGCTTGATGAGCAAAACTTTAATTGTATATCATTGTCTTTGAGAGCTACTCACTTGAGAAGTAATGATCTTTAACAAGTATCTTTTATTGTTTTTAGATCATGCACTTGAGCTTAAAAATTTTATTTTTGAAAAGTGCACTAATGCTTCTCTTGTATGTTTTAGTTTTTGAGTTTATGTGGTTGAATATGTGTAGATAATGGATGCATCTAGAAGTTTATTGTTAAGTACATAATAGATGACCTATGGTATGTATCCATTTTGCTTCGGCACTACATAGTAATCAACGAGCACCCTCATGGAAAGGGCTACACACCTTGGTTGTGAAGCCACCCAATGTAGGAAAGGGCTACGCCATTGTGATGAGTGAAAGCCGCCATGAGGAGTATATGTTTTTGTTAGTAAAATCAAAGAAGTGTTGAAATGAATTATTTAAAAAAAAAATCTTTGATTCTAAGCCTAAAAGAAATGAAAAATAAAAGGCTTATTGGTGTATAGTTGAGAATTGTGAAATAGCTCGGGTTGACAAATAGAAACGGGAAAACGAGCCACATGCACACACACGCTCATATGTTGATATCTATTCATTTTAAAAGCAAAAACCGGATGAATATAGGTTTGACCTATTTTTGGAAAGGCTTTAGATGGATAGGTGTGGATAGAGTTTGCATGTTGATATCACAATTACTCCTACTATATATTTGAGAAGCATTCACACACACACACTTTGCTTATGTGCTTGATTCATTAGCAATGTGAGAATATTTTTGAGAGATTAATGAAAATCTATGATTCTCTCTTGAACTTTGACAAGTTATGAAATATTTTCTCTTATTGCTTGATTGTGTGATTGTGTGATGTCCCTTGTGAACAAATCTACTTGTTGATAATATGTGGAGCATATGTTAAGGGGGAGCTTTAGTTTATTCAACTTTCGCTTTCTATACGATTTGTTTGCTTAATATCTCGTTCTTTATCTCTTGTGTCCCTTGTCTATTCCTTGACAAAAAGGGGGAGAAAATGTATACCTCACCATGTTTGATATTGGGGAGTTTTTGTATACTTCACACCTTGTGTGGAATTTGTTCCAATTGTGTGAATCTTATTCCTCTTTGTGCTTAATTGTGACTTTGTCTTAAGGGGGAGAATTCTTGTCTTAAGGGGGAGAAAGAATTCTTTCTTGACAATGTTAAGGATAGTTGATTCTTGGAAATTGGGAAACTAAGGGAATGCTTTAACTTGAACATATTTTATTCACTTGAGATAATGCATTTGTGTATGAGATAAGGGATATCTTCTATGTTTGTTGTTTGGTTAAATAACTCACCATTCTTCTTTAGAGAAGATCTCTTGTTTTGGTTGCTATTTTCTCTCATAGGTACTTTGAAGACCGGAAGAGGAATTCTTGAAGACTTGAAGATTTTTTAGTCTAGGAATTTCTTTGTAATGTGAGATTGAGAGTATGCTATCATCTTGAGTTTATTTGAGAGAAACATTGTATGGTGAGGTTGAGTGTTTTTGCCAATGGAATAGCCAAAGGGGGAGATTGTAAGGTTCACTATTTGTATTGGCTTGATTCCATTGCAAAACACTCTATGATTGTATTAGTTGTTGCTTAGGACATTATTTGAAGAAAGGAAGCTCAAAGAGTGAAGAGCAACATCTCGTGCAAAAGTCGTCTTCAAGAGGTGAAAATCGTCAAAGGTAAAACTTGACTTCCTCCCTCTTGCAAGGCGTTAGCGCACACACACACAATTCATACATGTGTGTCCCTGCATCGTGGTTCAAACATTTGGTATAACACATTCACACACTTCATAGCATGCTCATGCATTGATCTTGTATTGACAAACATTGTGAAATTGCATGCTTTGTAACTATCTCTTTGATATAGCATGTTTGTGTGAATATGTGTTTATTTGTTTTCGTATTTTGTGTTTAGGACTTGAACATGTTCTTATTTAATGCCTTATCGAGTTCCGGTCGTTTCGGTTACTCACTCATAAGGTTTCGAGTCCAAACAAGTTGACTATGCTACTTTTCGTTCTCATTTGTTGTGATGATTTCATCATCGGATTCCGAGATGATTTCTCAACCATTTTTCAAAGTTGAGTAGTCATAGTCGTAGTCGTGCGTGAGGGAGTCACGGTTCGTAATCCGAAAACGGATTCGAAATCGGAGGTCGGATGCTCAAGATATGGGGCAACGAACCGAGGGAGCGCGCGAGAGGTGGACAAACCACGTGTGGCCACTTGGCCAGCCCGTGTGGGAGGCCGTGGGCCCCACGGGCAAGGGAGCCTTCTGCTCCTGTGGGCCCCACGCGCCCCCCATGGGGTGCTGACGTGGCACCACGTGATTTGTTCGGAAATCTTCTCCTTTTCCCTCCTTTTAATCAAACCTCCTTCCCTCCAACACTTATGCAATTTTTTCTTAAAGAACACTAAAATCCCGCATCAGTTTTTCAACAATTTTTGCTTACTTGTTTTGATCATATCTCTCTCATACGAACTCGAAATCATTCGATTCAAAAACCAAAATTGTTGGTCTCGAAGAGAGCTACAAACCCCAAGTATTTCCAGAGGCAGTTGACTTCGGCATTTTTCTCAGCTGGTCCATTTCCAGTCCGTGGTCAGTATTGGATTTTCAACTTCTTCTTTTTCAATTTCATCTTTGATCAACTATTGATTCTTTTCATTTGATTGATGAAATTTGTTAAGAAGTATATTAGATCACATGCTAGGGTTATTTGATCATTTGTTAATTGAGTTTTAGCTTTGTAATGAGTTTTGAACATATTTGTGCTAAACTTGATTTATCATGAAATTGATTCTAGAAAACATATATGTGATGTGCTTCATGTTATTTTCTATGTTTTATTTCATGATCTAAGAACTAGGTTTTTAGTGTGCTAAATTGAATATTGATACCTTTGTTCTTATTGATTTGCATGTTTTGATTTCTAGATATCTTTTGTGATTGAGTGTTGAAATCATATTCTAGACTATCATTGAACATGTACATTTTGCTTGATTGATCATCTAGCTTAATTTGTTTGTGCTTGCATCATTTGTATCACTTTAGATCATAGCCTTGCATTAGGTTGAAGTCTCTAGCAAAGTGAGTGAAGCTTTGTGGATAGAGCAAGGGAGCCTTGATTAGAGTCGGGAGGACTCGGATAATCAAGCAAGGAAGTCTTGTCTAGGGTCGGGAGGATCCGGATAGGCAAGCAAGAAATCTTCCTAGAGACGTGAGCGTCTTGGATAGGAAGTTGCTTCCTAGAGGTGTAGGACACATCTCGGATAGGGAGTAGGCTAGGTGGTTCACTAGGCCCGAGGGTAGACTAGGAGTTGATAGCTTGAGCGGATATCATGAGTTGGTAGCTTGAGTGTGTAAGTCCTTTTCATCATAGTGAATTGCTTCGCCGGTGGTTGTGGTATCAACCCGTGGATGTTTCCTCATTGAGGTTTTACCACGTTAAAATCATTGTGTTCAATTTTGCTTTACTTTCCTTTATCTTCCATATATTACATTGATTGCACTTCTTGTAAATTGATTAACTCTTGTCTTAGTTAATCCAATTCATTTGCTAAATCTATTCAAGTGTGCATTTGTCTTGTAATTTTCCGCATTAATTTTTGATTGGAAGAATTTGGAGCCTATACCTATTCACCCCCCCCTCTAGGTATATTTCACTACTACATTGAGGGAAATTTCAGGAGAAATGTGGAATCGTAAAGAAACAATCATTGATGATATATTTTCGTACACAGTGGCTACTGAAATTTTAAATGATGATTGTGAGCCGTATAACCTCGACGATTGTAGGCAAAGATCTGATTGGCTTAAATGGAAAGAAGCAATTCAAGCAGAATTGACTTCATTAACCAAACGTAAAGTATTTGGACCAATAGTCCAGACGCCTGAAGACGTCAAACCTGTTGGATACAAATGGGTTTTTGTATGGAAACGTAATGAGGAAAACGAGGTGGTGCGATATAAGGCACGACTCGTAGCACAGGGTTTCTCACAAAGACCTGGTATTGATTTTGATGAGACGTATTCACCAGTAATGGATACAATTACGTTTCGATTTCTGATAAGTTTGGCTGTCTCAGAAAAACTTGAAATGCGTCTTATGGACGTAGTAACTGCCTACCTGTATGGCTCACTCGATTCTGATATTTACATGAAAATTCCTGAAGGATTTAGAATGCCAGAAGCATACAACTCGAGACCTCAGAATTTATATTCAATTAAATTACAAAGGTCCTTGTATGGATTAAAGCAATCCGGGCGCATGTGGTACAACCGCCTCAGTGAATATTTAACTAAAGAGGGATATATCAATAATCCCATATGCCCATGTGTATTCATAAAGAAATCAGAATCTGGATTTGCTATTATAGCAGTTTATGTTGATGATATGAATTTAATTGGAGCTCCTGAAAACTGCTGAATATTTAAAAAGGGAATTTGAAATGAAAGACTTAGGGAAAACAAAATATTGTCTCGGCCCGGCCTGGAGATTGAGCGTAAATCAGACGGAATACTTATCCATCAATCAGCATATATTGAAAAAATCCTGAAAAGATTTAATATGGATAATGCTCATCCATTAAGTACCCCCATGGTTGTTAGAAATCTTGATCCTAAGAAAGATCCATTCCGGCCACTTGAAGATGATGAAAAGATACTTGGTCCTGAAGTACCATATCTTAATGCAATTGGTGCTTTATTATATCTGGCTCAATGTACTAGACCAGATATCGCATTTTCAGTAAATTTGCTTGCTAGATTCAGTTCAGCACCAACTCGGAGACATTGGAATGGGATTAAACATCTATTTCGTTATCTTCGTGGAACGAAAGATTTGGGATTATATTATTCAAAATCCAACAACTTTTCAGGTTTAATTGGTTATGCTGATGCCGCGTATTTATCTGATCCCCATAAAGCCCGTTCACAAACGGGATATGTTTTTACATATAATGGCACAGCAATCTCCTGGCGCTCCACAAAGCAAACTCTTGTTGCTACATCCTCTAATCATTCTGAGATCCTTGCACTTCATGAAACAAGCCGAGAATGCGTGTGGCTAAGGTCAGTTATTTATCATATTCAAAATACTTGTGGATTTCCATTATCTACAGAAATGCCAACACCAATATTCGAAGATAATGCGGCTTGTATTGCTCAAGTTAGAGGAGGATATATCAAGGGAGATAGAACCAAACATATTTCTCCTAAATTCTTCTATACTCATGAACTTCAACAGAGCCGACAAATTGATGTTAAACAAATACGGTCTACAGATAATCTTGCAGATCTGTTTACCAAAACATTGCCTACATCAACTTTTGAGAAACTGGTATACGGAATTGGCATGCGTCGGCTTTGTAAATTACAGGATTGATATTGAAGTTTCATTCAGGGGGAGAGTTCAATCAGGGGGAGCAAAATTTTTGAATAGATATTTGTATACTGTACTCTTTTTCCTTTACCGGATTTTGTCCCATTGGGTTTTACCGAAAAGGTTTTAATGAGGCAGTTCTGAACTCGTTCACACCACTTGATCCAGAAGATCATTGTATATACTTTGCTAAGGTTTTTGTCCCACTGGGTTTTTCCTAACAAATTAAAATACAAGTGGTGAAAAATCCAAGGGGGAGTGTTACACGTGGGTGGCTTTTACACCATATGAACCCATTAGTTTCTTGAATAATCCATGCCACATAGCAAGTCCCTATGGTTTGCTTCATGTTTAAGAGTGGAATATTACATCAATCACCCCTCTCTTCTTGCCTATATATATGGCTTCATTGTAATTACAAAAGTTGTTGTTGTAGAGAGAAAATCTGATACCACTCAATCAATTAATAAAAGGCAATATATATTTTCTCTCCTCCACTCTCGTTTCTTTCTCATGTTTTTCTATTATTTATTTATTTATTTATTTGTTCTATAATTAATCATCATCATCATCATCTACCATCTTTAAATTTTATTATAACATTTTTCTATATATTGTTTTAAAGCAATAACACAATGAGCAGAACTGCAGAAGTGCAGAACTAGCTAACTCAAATAATACAACTATATGACTAATGGGAACGCAAATTTCCATATTAATTCCTAAATACAAATTACAAAATTGTGTTAATCTTTGTATTTCTATTTGTCTTGTCACACCAGAAACTTCACCATGTAAGGACCTTCAAGCTCATAACCCAGTTTCCTATAATAATGGCGAGTTCCTACTCCGGAAATAACAGCAATTTTAGTTGATCTGTGCTCCCTCTGTGCAATTCGTTCTGCCTCTTCCATCAAGAGTGTACCATAACCCTGACATTAAAAGGAGAATATAAAATAGATGGAAAAAAGGAAAACAAGCAAACGACTATTTGAAGGACAAGTAGAAATTTTGGTACTTTCATCTCTAATGTCTAAATTCTTCCATATGTTTTTCATTGTCAATTCATGCCTATATACATTACCTGGTGTTGCAGCTTGTCAGCATCCCGGCCATGCACAGGAACAGCAGTTCCATACACATGGAGTTCACGGATAATTGAACATTTCCCCACGAGCTCTGGGCAAGTAACATTCCGCCCACACTTCCGCAAGCGCAACAACCCAACAAGAATGTCCTGCATAAAAGATAGGGCATATCACTTCAGAGTTCAGGCAGCACAAACAGTTCCAATAAGACATCATTTTACAAAATTATTAAGCTTAGAATAACAATTTATAGACAAATCGATACTGTTAAAAAGAACGACGTAAAGTTGCAAAATCATACGATGCTCAGCAAATGAATAAATTGTAATTAACAAGGCCATATCAGTGGACGGTGGGTTTACAAATTTACCCTTTGGGTTTCTTGACTTGAATGCAAGCAGGCATATATAGAATCAAGGATACAAACAAGAACACAGATGCATGCATGCACACAAACACATGTACACACACACTGTACACACACATATAGAGAGAGAAAGATGTTCCCTAATACCTGCCGTGTATCTTCATATGAAAGAAATGTTTCCCAACCTTCATTTGCCGTATAATCACGACGAACAAGCTCTACTTCTTCTGGCTTGATTTTGTGGTGAATGTCCTGAAATCATCACAGAAAACTTACTCATGTCTCAAACTGTTGAGTTTTTAGTACAAAACAAGTCCAAATAAGCATGGTTGTGTCCACACCTGGATTCCAGCTTCACGCGTACGAACATCACGGCATTTCAAGCCCAAGTCATCCATCCGTGCTAAAGCTAGCTCACGAAGGTTCCCTTTCTCAACCCCAGAAGTAACCAAAGGCATGGGTATATCTCGCTGAACTCTATAAACACGTGTCCAAGGGGGCACCATGGCTAGAATCCTTGCTACAATGTCCACAAGTTGCTCAGGTGGATAATTTCTATATCTACCAGTTTTCCAGAGCTCATAAAGCCCAGTTCCACGAATCACAAGTGTAGGATAGATTTTAAGGCCATCTGCTCTAAAAGAAGGACTCTCAAAGAACTCTTTAAAACTTTCCATGTCCCTCTCAACTCCAACATTAGGAAGGTCAGGCATCATATGAGCAACAACCTACAGCAAAAGCACCAAATTCAGCCAACATAAAATGAAGTAAAACGTGTGTAAAGATTCCAATTTCATGAATTAACATAACTAAAACAAAACAGGATAATTTATTTTTTTTCATAGGAGGCACATAGGCATCTATGATAGAGCACTAGCAGACCTTGAAACCAGCATCTTTCGCCATGCAAAAACAATCAGCCACAGCCGCTACTGTGTGCCCTCTATTGGTGTCACGAGCAACATCCTCATATGTGCTTTGAACTCCAATCTCCAATCGAGTACAACCATAGGTAAGCATTTGGCGCAAATGAGGTCCAAGGCAATAATCTGGCCTCCTAATAAATTATGAACGAGAGGACAATTAGCAATTTTTATTTACAACTTAACACGAAATTACAAGATTGCAATATACAACCTAACTCTTTAATTCTGAATTTAATAAGATATATAAACAATAAACCTTCTAAATCAGATGGAATTTGTGGTAGATTGAGTATATTAGAAAATATCTTTGGCCAGCTCAAAGTAACTATAAAAAGTTCACCACAAGGGACTAAATGAGAAATTTCTATCTAAACTAACTCACGTTTCAATTGTCATGCCAATACACTTTGTTGCACTATGCTCAGAGTAGGTGACTGCCTCTTCGACATTGGCAGAAGTATGTCCTGATAAAGCATCATGAAGATTCCTTATAAAGTAATCGCGGTAATCTGCTGGTAGCGACATAAAAGTACCACCCATTAAGATGAACTCCACCTGAAAAAAGTATACAACAATAATGAGAAGTTGAAACAGATGTACTGTATATAGATAAAACATAGCAGTCAGTGAAACTGAAAACATATAATTCGATTAAATATGGAGAGCAGATCAAACCTTATCTACACTATGACCCAATCGTTTCAGCTGATCAATCCTGCCTCTTGCCTGGACATATGGGTTATATCTAGTACCACAAAATTAGTCTATCAAAATGAAATAGTAATCATAATAAACAACAAAAAATTAGATTTTTAAAACATTCAAGATAAAAATCACTTCCCAAATTTTGATATACTAATCATAACTTAACTACTCCCTTTCAAAATTAAAACACATTGCATTCAAATTTACTATTTTCAATTCCACTCAAAAATTCACATAAAGGTATACAGTTTTTTGGTAAAAGAATGCACGACACGAATTCAATACCTGGCTCTAATAGCGCGCATACTAGTTGGCTCGTAACCAGTATAACTCTGCGTACTGTACTCAAAATCAGAGTCAGGTCCACCGGGACAATACACACATATGTTTCCGGTGGTCGCGATATGGGGGCATCGGTGCGGCTTCGACATAACGGCCACAACGGCGATCCCGGACGCCGTTCTGACCGGCTTGGCTCGGAGCTTCGGCAGCAACGACTCGCGTTCGGTCTCCGGCAGCGCCGCGATCATCTCCACCAGCTTCGGGGCTCGCGCGAGGCCGTACTTGCGGCACGCGGCGGATTTTATCGCGTTTAGGTCTACGGTTTGGTTTTTGCGAGAGAGCTCAACCATAGAGTTGACGATTTCGGCTATGGCTCGGACTCGAGCCTCTTCTTCGGTTAGTCCGTGGGCTTGGAACCCGCCCCGGCCGGGCCGAGGAAGCTTCTTGGCGTCTGCTAATACGGCGGTCGCCATTGGAGAGAGAGAGCGCGCAAAGTTGCGTTAGTGTTTGTTGTTGTCACTGATGTTGTGCTCAGTGCTTGTGCGTTTTGTTCTACTTAATACGCTGTCGTTTGCATCACTCGTGATTTTTAATGATATGATTTTGACCCTTATGGTTAGATTTAAATACAAGTTGATATTGCATTTTTCAACATTCGTCGAAAACGCCCCTATCCTTAAATAGAGTGTTTTTTTAACACTATGAATTCATCAAAAAGTCTAAAATACCTCTATAAGGTTGAATAACTATAAAGAAAATTTCTAATTTTGATAATTTTAAATAAGTGCTTAGATTGATTTTATATGTTATCTTCGATTGTTTTTTTTCCAACAATCAAACACAACTAAGATGTTATTTAAATAATAACAATAATAAAAGGGCCAAGATGATTAAAAAAAACTTGTTACATTCTATGTTTAAGAAATTTAAGGTGTTGCTTGATATCGTTTACAAAACGTTTTTCACATTTTTTTTTTTTGAGTTGTTAAAATACATGAAAACATATTCAGTAAAGAATTTGAGATAAAAATTAATAAAAATACATAAATCTGTTTTTACTGTCTAACGTGGAATTACACCGCATAATTGAAAGCATTATAAGATATTCCTTACGGGGTGTATTCAATTAGGATTTCGAAAGGCTTTTAATGACTTTTTTTAAGTGGATGACTTTTGCAGATTTTATGAACTTTTATAGACTTTACAAGATTATGAAAAACTTTCATAAGCTTTCATTTTAAAAGACTTTCATAGGCTTTCATTTTAAAAGACTTTCATAGGCTTTCATTTTAAAAGACTTTTATAGACTTTCATTAACTTCTAATGTATAATCTGTTTTAGCAAAATTATATATATTTATCATGTCAATAAAAATAATTTTGCAAATGAATAAAAAAACTATTGTTTATTAAACTTGACAAAAGCATTCATGTCTATATATGTGATTTTTTTTTAAATTTTAATTATATTTTGCATTATAAAAACATTATGCTCCTTTTTTTTTTTTTTTTTAATAATTAGTCAAAATTTTATTTATTTTTTATAATTAGTCAAAATATTATAAATTTTCTTTTAGAATAAATGTAGCAAACCGACAATAATATTAATGTTTACATGTCTCTACGAAAGTATGACAATGAGTATAAAAAATCAACTAAAAGTCCATTCAAGTTACTAAAGATAATACATAAAAACCGCATCTAGTTGTTGAATAAGATCCATGCCTAAAAATGGGTAGTTTGATATTGATCATAATTACATGGAGTCACGCTCATATGCGACTTTGATTATGGCATATTGGTATGGTTAAGTAGTGGTTTTTGTCTTTTATTACTTTTATTTTACATAAATGAAGTTCATTTGATTTGTTTCGACGTTGTTTAGTTGTTTTAAAAATATAGGTAAAAAAAATATGAAATCTCTCGTCCTTAATTGCATAGTCGATGAATAGCTGTTTTATATTATTTTTTAGTTTTTTTTTTTTTTTTTTTTTGTTATAGATCGTTAATGTTTGTATGTTTTTTTGTTTTTTTTTTATAATGTTTATTCATTTTAAAATTTTTATTTTATTTTATTTATGAAATTTGTTAAGAATGAGTGTGCTTTTATTTAAAAATAGAACATATATTTAGTGGTTGATGTTTTTTAAAGAGTTTATATTTTTCTTTTAAAGTGAAATTCTTTATATATTTTTAAAAAAAAAAGTCATTCAAAGTCTTTGGTAGGAATGGAAGACAAATTGTGAAATTTGTTATAACTAAAAATCATTAAAAGTCATTGATATTTTAAAGTCGTTAAAAGTCATTGATATTTTGAATACCTCATAATTTTCATAGACTGTTAAAAAGTCTTGATTGAATACCATATGATTTTTAAAGACTTTTTAAAAATCTATAAAAGTCTGTATTGAATACCTCATGACTTTTATAGAGTCGTTCAAAGTCTATATTGAATACACTTAAACTTTTTAATTTCATAAAAGTCATTAAAAATCTTTTAAAATCTTAATTGAATATACCCTCCTTAATGTTTGATTTATATTTCTTCTTGGGTACTGCTAGTTTGACTTTAACTAATAGTTTTGATATTTTTTATGGGTAATTACCCTAGTGGCCATCGACTTTTGCCACCACTATCAAAATGGCCACCAAATGGGGAAATGGATGGAAAATAGCCATTTTTGGCAAGCATTGTTACACTAATGGCCATTCCATCCATTTCCATCCAATAAGTGGCATTTTAGTAAATAAATGGATGACATTAATTTATTTTAGATGTTCTTTGGAAATCAATTTTTTCTTTTGTTTTTTAAAACAAATAATTATATTTAGTGTGTATATACGTATAGCATATCTCAAACATGTATATATATATATATATATGTATTTCTTTTTTGAGAAGATTAAGGCTACAAAATCTAAAAATTCTAAAAAATATATTTGAAATAAGTTGAAAAGAAATATATATTTTTTTCTTTTTTGAGAAGATTAAGGCTATAAAATCAAAAAATTCTAAAAAACATATTTGAGATAAGTTGAATATATATATATATATATATATATATATATATATATATATATATATATATATACATATATATATTCCTTTTTGAAAAGATTAAGGTTACAAAATCTAAAAATTCTAAAAAATTCTAAAAAATATATTTGAGATAAGTTGAAAAGAAATATATATGTATATATATATATGTGTTTGAGATATGTTATATGTATATTTACACACTAAATATAATTAGTTGTTTCAAAAAACAAAAAAAAAAATTGATTTCCAAAAAACATCTAAAATAAATTAATGTCATCCCCTTATTTACCAAAATACCACTTATTGGATGGAATTTGATGGAAATTGATGGAATTGGATGGAATGGCCATTAGTGTAACAATGTTTGCCAAAAATGGCTATTTTCCATCTATTTCCCCATTTGATGGCCATTTTGATAGTGGTGGCAAAAGTCGATGGCCAGCAGGGTAATTACCCCTATTTTTTAATAAAAAAACCATTTCTAAAACAACAGGGGTGTTTTGGACACATTTCTAAGACTAAGGTAACCGTCCATAATTACAACTTTTTGGAATCAAAACGCAACGTTTTGGCTACCTGCTCCTCCTCGTCTAGCTCTGGACATAGTGTTCTCGGCGCAATATCTTCCGGTGCCTTTGCTACAGAATTTATACTTTCTTCCTCCCAAACCGATTCCTTGTTTCGTAAACCGAAAAGCTGCTACAAGAATCATGGAGGGAGATTCAAATAGAAGAAGAAGAGAAGTAGAGACTAGAGTCCTTGAAAAGGTCGGAGAAGTGACCACAGCTATTAAAAGTGCCAAGCACGTTGATCAAGTCATCTGCGCTCTTCACTCTCTCGCGTCCCTTCTCTTCCCTCTAGATTCCTCTCTTCTCTCAGGTTACTCTTTAGTATTCTTCTCTGTTTCTAGAATATTTGTCTAAATTTTCTTGTTTGGTTGCCGAGAAAATGCAAGAATAATCTTAGAAATTGAAGTGATTTAAATATGATGTTATGATAAAAAAAAATCAGCAGAAATCTCGGAATCGAATTTAAAAGGCTCCGTTTTAAGTAAAAATGGAACTCTGTTAACTAAATTTCTTAATGTTGAAAAATTTTCTGAAGTATAACGAGAAATTTACTTTATCTGGTTTCTTCTTAAACATAAACACTATACCTCATCTGTAAACTTTTTTGTTTGGTGTTGTGTTCGAGCAATAACATGGAGTAGGGTTAATGATGTGATTTACAAAGCTTATTTTCTCTTCTTTGGTTCATATTTCCTTTGTTGTTCTTGCTGCAATATTTATTCAAGAATGTGAAGTAATCAGTATACATTTCGTTTAACTGCAGGTATTCTTGATCAGCATTACAGAGAAGAGGTTTGTGTTATGCTTTTTACAAAATCAGATTGTGTCATGAGTGTTTTTTTGAAATTCGATATTCGTTTCATTTGATGCATAATGCATTTATCTTGTGTCGTTTATAGGTTCTTAGTATTAAGGCCCCTTCCGCAAATGAAAGGGGTGATTGGTGGCAGGCATTCTACCGGGGACCTGGATTTTCAACACTGGCTCGCATTTTGTTACTTGGTAATATGTGTTCCTTTTTACCTCTCATAATATTTGATAATATCTCTAACTTTCGTGATTAAAATGTTTTTTCGGTAGCATGGAGATTTTTTTACTTACTGGTTTACTTGCTTCCATGTATGCTAATCGTGTAAAGCATGCAACTTTATTATTTAAGATAGTGCCTAAAGCGAACAGATGTTGAATTTATGCAGAAACCTTTTTGTTATAAGAAAAAGATGGCTAGCAGGAAGATTGATCAGAAAATTTAGATATTTATATTGTTGGTTTACAGAGAAATTTAGGTGAAAATGTTTGATATTTTAGTTATTCTGGTTAATTGAGTTTTGTCTTTAGATTTAAGATATTGAACAATTTCAGCTTTACTGAGTTTCGATAGAATGGTGCACAAAAATTCATGAACGACGAATGAATGACATTTTTCCATATAGTGGGGAAGTCGCTTTCTCCTAAAAATGGTGGCTGGTGTTTGGTTTTCTAGATATTTATGCTCCCTACTCAAAATCTTGTTATGTCTGTCCATTATTGCTTAAATCATTGCACTGCATGCAGATGTTGCTTCCGATTGGTTAGCTTGCTTCCCCCTTTCAGCACGGAAATATGTTTATGATATATTCTTTGTTAATGGGCCTGCTGCTGAGGTTGTTCAGACTCTGATTCCTTTTCTACAGCAGGATGGAAGTGATGGTATTGATGTTAATGCTGTCCACTCAAACACAGAAAGGTAAGTAGTAAAGACCTTTAACTTGTACTCAATAATTGTTGAAATTGCAGCTGTATCAGTGAAGATTTTTTTGGCATTGAATTGTTAGAGGTTCCATATAAGAGTAATATGATGAATGCATTTAGCAATCAACCTCGTAACATTCTAATCTGAGTGGAAAATGATTGACTTTTTATGACCCTTTTTTAGCTCTAGACTACTGGTGATGAATTTCAAAACAATAAAATAGTGAAAATAGATCCTCAGCTATTCTTGTAATCAGCAAATTTAATACAGTGCTCTTATGATGATAGAAACAAAATGCATGTTTGTTTGACCATTTACTTTGGTTATCCTTACAATGGATTTGCAGAAATAAATTCCCAGTCAAGTGAAAACTCAATGTAGATTTAGTTGCTAATACGCCCGTCATAAATTAGTTGGACCTATCAATTTGTTAGCTGTTGAATAGTGTTCATTAAAAGAAACAGACCAATGGGGTCATTTATCAAGCATGGATAGAAAGCTCTTTGAATCTCTGTGTCCTGGGTATGTGGTTATGTTTTATCTGATACATGCCTAGTTATGCATATTGGCATTCTTTATATGAATTGCATCAGTGGTAAGAGTTATGCTGTAATCATCATATTAAGTAGAATACAATTCTCAACAACTGGGAAGCTGCTGTGGTTTAAAGGGCTGATTGAGGCTTGGATTTTCATTTTGTGAAAGTTTCAGATTTGATTTAGTTCAGTCAATTTTGTCTTCTGTGGAGTATAGGATTGAAGTTTGAGCAGTCTAGTTTTTCATTTTTTGAATAATGAGTAGTCTAGTTTTTGAGTTCTTGTTTTTCTTGCTGTTTTTGGTCAAGGGAGAGAGTTTTTGGTCCTGACTGTACTTTTTTCACAAAGGTTGCAAAAATTCTGCTGTATAATAACTGTGCTGTTTTAAGATATAATTAATCAAGCATCATAACAAGCCTCTAATCTATCCCTGTGGGATCTTTTAAATTTATGACAGATTAGTTGTACTTTGCTTGATTGAAAATAATGGAGTGCTCCAAATTGCTGGAGAATTTGGTATTTCTTGCCAGTCTGAAGATTCTGCTGATGACTGCCACAAGCAAACTCTTTCTAGGATTGCACAGCTTGTTGCATCCATTCCTGACAAAGCACGGCTGAGAGCACCAACCTCACTTTCATCACAGTATCCTTATTGTCTCGTGTTTAAGATATTGTGTGGGTTTATTACATTGTGCTTAAATAGTTAAATATATTCACAATATAACTTTGATTCAACCATTGAGTTCTTTCTTATATAGTTATGTGTATATTCTGATACAAAAAAATTATGGATTGAACTTTCCCTGATAACTGCTTTCTATTTGTTGTTTATTCTTTACAAGAATATCACAGTTCATTCTTCAAGCAGATAACCATTCAACTTCTCTCTGGAGCAGAAGAAAGGGACTCCACTTTGTCAGATAAAGCAACTACCTTCAATAAATTTGAAATAGATGGTACTTTGCTATTCACTGGGGAAATATTTTCCCGCATTTGTCGACGCGGTTCTTCAGGTAAATTCAATATATGTAGGACGTAATTGCAATATATCATCAAGAGAAAGAATTTTGTTCATACATCTCTCTCCTTAAAGAAGTCATGCTTCTCTTGTGCTATTATATTTTTCAGTTCACGGCCCATCATGCTGATTTTTAGTGAATTTGTTTACCATCCATAGATGTTCTCCTGTGTAGTTGTATCTATGTGATTCTTTTCTCATTTGTTTAATTTTTCTTTTCACTATCTGCTGATTTGAGTGGCTATTGTGTCTTGATCACACTGGGTGTGTTTTTGGCCACGCCAGGGTACCCTCCTGTTTTCCTGACTATTTTTCCTTTGTGATTAATATTTCCCAGCCATTTCTTTTTTTTTTTCTTCCATCCTGCCTGGCTGGATGGAACTGTAGTGGATAGCGGAGTAATTAGTTTCATCATTCACAGATGTGCTGTTAAGTGAAGTAGTCCCCCGGGTTCTTAGACATGTTCGGGGATTCTCATTGTCCAGTAATGAAGCAGCTCTGTCGGATGTGTTCCAGTCAAATCCTGGATCTGAAGTTTGGTTGAAGTTAATGCAGGCAATTAAAGACCCTTATGCTGTGGAAAGAATGTCCGAACAACTTTTGCATCAGCTAGCAATAGAACGTGTGAGTGACACCGAAGCATATTGGACTCTTTGGTTATTGTTTAATCGGATTTTCAATCATCAGATGTCAATAAGGTCAGTAGATTTCCTGTTTATTTTCTTTTACAAAGCGAAGTTGACCCTGCATGCTCTCTCTCTCTCTCTCTCTCTTGAAATTTTGGATTATTTAGAATTTGGTCAAGCAATGATTAATGATTCATTTTTCATGTAGAAGATAAATGGTATGGAACCATGAAAAATATGAAGTACATAAATTGATTAGTCCTAATTGCAGAATTCATCTGTAGATGATCTCTGTTGTGTATGCCTACTGATTTTGCTTTTCATTATTCGTTGAAAGGATGTTTCACCATAAGGGCATAAACATTTTCTTCTTTTCTTTAATTTGTTATAATTGGTTGACATACATATCTCCGGTATGTAAAATGACATTGGAGCTTAAGATTTTTGCTTCAAAATTTTGATCTTGTATCACTTCTGTTAAAATTACGTCATCATAAATGCATACCATGAATGTATAGAAGAGGCAAACCACAGAAACTCAGAAATTTACATCCACTAAAGTTTAAGCAAATAAAATTCATATAACTCAATTTGAATTATATTTAATTAAGACATATGTTATCTTTTGCCATTTCCAATGAACACATTGTTATGTTGCTTCCAATTGCAGTAAATGTTGACTTCATCATTTTTTTTTTTCTTTCTCAGGTCTTTGTTTGTGGATAAATTTTTACTCTGGAAAGTATTTCCTGTTTGCTGCCTGAGATGGATTCTTCAATTTGCTATTTTTGAATTCCCACCAGACGCTGATCCACTCTCAAAAGATCATGATATACAGGGTTTCTTAGACACGGTGCAGCGTCTAGCAGCTGTATGGTCAAAAAAGGAGTTTGTACAGTCAACTCCAATGGAGCAGCAAGCTTGTATCCTCTATTATTTCTTTCTTCAGATTCTGAACTTCTTTGATTCTTGGATTGTGATTTTTTTTAATAATCTAATTCAGTAGTTCTTGAGATTCTTGGGTATTAAATTCTGTTATAGGATAAGTTAGGCCTTAATGTGGATGAGATTTCCTTTTTGTTGTTTCACCTTTACCCCAAACTATCAATTTTCAAATCCTTGGTATGAGTCAGATTTGATGCCAAGACCTCACATACAACTATAAACTGGTTGATGCCCGCAGAACATGCATCGGATGAATGATATATCTGACAGAAATTTTATAATATGTGAGAAATTCTACTGCATTAAAAGAAATATTGTATTCCCTACATTTCCCTCTTCTGAATGTTCATTAGGTTTTATGACTGCACTTCCATTCTTTCTTTTCATTTTACCTAATTTGGATTCTGTTGCCCCTTAATCTATTAAAAAGATGTAACTGCAGCTGTAGGCCTTTGCCTAGAGAAGATGTCCAAAGAGGATTTAGATAAGACTAAGGATGTAATGCACTCAATTCTTCAAGGAGTTAGCTGTAGGTTCTTCCTTGTTCTTAATGTAGAGTGGCTTGCAGTATTTTTGGATGCTGTTTTTTCCTCTTATTTATTTTCTTCATTTCTGCCAGGTAGGTTGGAGAGCCCTACTGATTTAGTTCGGAAAATGGCAAGTTGTGTCGCTTTTATGTTATCTAAAGTAATTGATCCAACGAATCCTCTATACCTTGATGAGAGCTGCACTGGGGACACCATTGACTGGGAGTTTGGGTTAACTACCCCTGTGAAGGGGACTTTATCGACCTCAACTTTCGCTGAGAAGGATCTTAAAGAAACCAAAACATCGATGACCTATGTGCCAAAGGAGGACCCCAATTGCAAACTTAAAGATGGGTTAGACAATAATGTGAAAAGTAGGAAGAAGAAGATATCTGAATTTAAGTCAATTGACCCTGATGAGATTATTGATCCAGCTACATTAAATTATGAATCGGTTTCGGATCAAGATGATGATAATGCAAGTGAGGATTCAGATTGCTCAAGTGACTCATTGCAGCCGTATGACTTGTCAGATGATGACAATGATTTGAAAACAAAATTTTCACAGTTGGTTGATGTAGCTGGAGCTTTGCGGAAATCAGACGATGCTGATGGGGTGAGTCATTTAAGTTCATTGGTCATTTTTTGTTTCAAAAGGCTGTCCTGACATTAAAGTTTTGAATTATAAATTTGTGGTAAAGTCAGTATGTATATGGTTTGCAGTCACCTATTGTAGACGGTTTAGTTTCAAAGATGTGCCAGTTTGGAATCATGCATAACTTCTTTAGCGTGAGGCATTCAGCCTTATCTTTCTAATACTTGTGTGCGTATATGCTCTTGCAGGTGGAAAGGGCTCTGGATGTTGTTGAAAAACTTGTGCGAGCATTCACCTGATGAACTTACACATGTGGCCGGTGATTTAGTTAGAACCCTTGTACAGGTTCGTTGCTCTGATTTGGCTGTAGAAGGTGAGGAAGAATCAGCTGAAGAGAAGAGACAGAGAGCCTTGGTTGCGTTGCTTGTTACATGTCCATTTGAATCTCTTGATACTTTAAACAAACTATTATATTCACCCAACGTGGATGTCAGTCAACGGATAATGATACTAGATGTCATGACAGAAGCAGCTCAGGAGCTTGCCAATTCTAAAGTTATGAAACCTAAATATCAAACAAGGGACATCATATCAACCATTTCAGAAACTCAACCTTGGTTCCTGCCAAGTAGCATAGGGCCCCCTGGTGCTGGCACCTGGAAAGAGGTATCAGAGACAGGGACGGGGACCTTACTGAACTGGTCAAATTGTTATGAGAGAGAACTTCCATCAAAATCTGGTCAGATCAAGAGAGGGAAGACACGCAGATGGAGCCTCAAATCAGAAAATATGCAAGAAAGCCAGGTGGAGTGGTCCCATAACAAGTTTCCCTTATATGCAGCAGCATTTATGCTTCCTGCCATGCAAGGATTTGATAAGAAAAGGCATGGTGTTGATTTGCTCGGTAGGGATTTTATTGTTTTGGGAAAACTCATCCATATGCTTGGTATTTGTATAAAATGTGCATCCTTGCACCCAGAAGCATCTGCAATGGCTCCTGCTCTTCTAGATATGTTAAGATCCAGGTAATTAATGACTTTCAGTACATAGATGTAGCCAGGAGATAAAATAATCTAGTTTCCCTGGTCTCAAAAGATGTTGTGTATGGGTGTACTAATGGCTGTCCGCTTTGTAGTACTTACTGTTTATGTCACATAACCTCAAGTATTAATTTCATGCAGGGAAGTATGCCATCACGAAGAAGCATATGTTAGAAGAGCTGTCCTTTTCGCATCTTCATGTGTGTTGGTCGCACTTCATCCCTCTTATATAGCATCTGCCTTGACTGAAGGAAATCTTGAACTTTCAAATGGGCTTGAATGGGTTCGAACATGGGCCCTTCATGTAGCTGATTCAGACACAGATAAAGAGTGCTATATGGTAAGTAAGGATGTTACAGCTCTATTAAGGCTCTCTCTCTCTTTCTCTGTGTTTTTTAAATTATTATTTATTTTTTATCCTTACTCCATAGTAGCTTCTTCCGCAAAGTCTGTCAGTGAATTTGTTTTGAACTACCTTTTTCTACCCCTTTATGTTAATTTTCCTAATAATCATGGTTTTTGTACTCCCTTAATATTGAGGCACATACTAACATATCCATCAAGTTGTGATTCTTATTTTTATTCCCCAAGTAAAAATTTCTTTTGCTTTCCTAGGTTGTCATTACTTTTTGCTTATGATTTTACTGTGGGTTATGAATTCTCTGATTCATCCTCAGTACATTATCATGTTTCATATTGGATTTTCTCCTGATTTTCCCTGGCCATAGTCAGTTATGTCTAAATAATGTCTTGATGTATATGCATTATCTTTTCCTTGCTTTGCTTCATTTTGACTAAATACTTTTCATGTTACCTATGCCCACATGACTAACTATCCAGTGTTGTTTTAGATGGCAATGTCATGTCTCCAACTCCATGCTCAAATGGCCCTCCAAACTTCACGAGCTCTAGAGTCATCGCCAGAAATTACAATCAAGACAAAGGGTATTATTAGTCTCCCATCTAATCCGTCTAAGGGTACAATCAAACTTCCCTACTTAAACGCCGAAAACTAGAGTAGACTTGCTGATGTTGCTGGCCGTGAGCCCTTGTTTGTACAGCTTGTAGCATTGATTGTAGATTTGCAGTTAATCCTGTATTCATCGTTCTAATGTTAAATGTTTAAAATCAAAATTTCTATTCTTATCAAACTTCAAGAGTTTATGCAATATTTTGTTTTCATTTGATTCTATAATGTTAGACCATCTTCGATGTAAAAGTGGCTTGCATACCAATAATTGTTAACATGACAACAATGTCAAGAGATTGCTTCCTATGTGGCATAAACATAGACTTTATATGTAATCAATTCAAAATTTGGTCTTCAATGCTTCTGTTTAAAACATAATTTTTTTAATGACGTGTCCATCTTTTTTTCCTGTTTTATTTTTTTATTTTATATTCTTACCAAAAATATATGAAAAATTAATGTCAGTTTTAAATATTTGCTGAGTCAACCTAAAAAATAGTTGTGCAACCAAAAGTTCTTATATTTTTTTTTTGACACGTCAGCTTGAGGTTGAATATGCACGGTTGTATTGGAGACATGATTATTAACATAACGTCTATTTATCTATGTGGTATCTCTATTTTTCACGACCCACGTTGTATCAGAGATGTTTTAATGTGGCTTTTATAGAGAGTTCCAGGGTGGACTTCACTGTACTCGGCAATATGCCACGTGGCAAATGGGAATTGGAAGACAGCTTGTGGGCCACTTGAGCAAATCATGAGTGGGACCAAAAGTCACTAGACTCGCTACGAATCAAAAAAAAAGTTGTTCTTCTCTGGACCGATGTGATCATTGCAATGCCAATGGCCATGTTCTCTCTTTCCAACCTCCTCTCCTCTCTGTCTATTGTCCCCTCGCCGTCACCGCCACCGCCACAACCACCACCAAACCTCGCATCTCTCTCTATACCAGCATCTCTCCAACTACCCAGAACTACAGTAACTGGGTTGGCCCCACTGGTGACTACTCGGGTCCCCAAAACATCGGGTGATGGTGATATAACGTCCGTCGTGTGGCCGTCACTGGCCAATGCAAACATCTTCAACTTCTTCAATGTGCAGATAAAGGTGGGCGATGAGGAACCCGAGGAAATAATACTGAACCGGTTTAGGAGAAGTGTGTTGAGAGCTGGTATTTTACAGGAGAGCAAGAGAAGAAGATTCTTTGAGAGTAATCAGGACAAAAGGAAGCGAAAAGCAAGAGCTGCTGCTCAGAGAAACCGAAAAAGGTTTTCACTTTTATTGTTATTTTTTTCTGGGTTTTCTGCTGGGACTTTTTGGTTTTACAGAAATAACTCTAAAAAAAAAAACTGATTCTTGGTCGTGTGGCTAATCTTGATTAGTGGGGGTTTCTTAGACAAGGATTTGTTTAAGAGACTAGAATTTAAGAAGAATATTGTTCTGATTTTAGTATGGTTTAAAGAAAACTTGAGGGATAGTGAATTATTGAGGAATAGCGTGGCCAAATGTGTTTCTTCTGCATTTCTTGAGGAATCTGATTTACTAGATCTCTTGTGGTATTAGTAATCTTACTGTCTTTATTATTTTTCTTAATGACAGACGCCCAGTACCGAAAACTCTGACTAAACATGAATCCCCTAAGAACAAGGATGACGAAGAAGATTGATAACTGGGAGGTACCTGAAGGAGACATTCCTTATTGTAAATTTTGAGACACCACGCCTATATAAAGATATACTCCAAGCAGTTTCTGATTGTAGATTGTAAGTACTAATGTAATTATCAAGAATAACACAATGCTTATTTACTCTAATATCAATATTAGCAATAGTTAACCTCATCAAAGTAATTAAGGTAAGAGATGCGGACTTGAACTAAGCTTGTTTTTGCTAACGAATATGCTCTGATTAACTTCAACCGGTAAGCGGTTAAATCAATCTCTCCAAATTGTCAAACGTGTAATGTGAAACTGTCATACTGAGGAGATTGCATAATATAAAAATATCAGTAAGAATACAGCCTCAAAACACAGCTTTTCAAAAGATTTGAATCATATATCAACTTCTTCAGCCTAGAAACTGCATTTTATAACAAACAATGCACGGAGAATAATCTCCTGCACATGTGTTACATTGTTTACAATTTCCAAAAGTTAGCACATCAGTTTCGGCTTTCATGTCTAATGTCTCACTATAAACCTTAATAATAAACTGACACCTACATATATGTTAACAAAAAATATTCCAGTGGTAACATATCGATGGTGAAATTCTTCGATCCGCATACTAACATCATACTGTTACTACCTTGTGTATTAAATTTGTCAATAGGTCAGGATTCCACTTCCAGTGGAATCGATTCGAGCCTCTCACAGAAGGACCCAAAGCCTTCTGGACTGAACCAATTCTTGTCCATCTGCAATGTATATGAAAAGTAAGACTCGATTACTGATATATGTGATCAAAATACTGCATATAATAAACCTGGCAGCAAAGAGGAACTTACAAAGTAAGGATAACTGTCAATGCTGAAATTTTCTGGAGCACCCTCTACAAACAAATTGATAAAATAGAGAACAAAGTTACCACATTCTTCACCGTTTGTCTGCTGAGGCACCTGAAACAAATCAAAATGTAAGTAATAATATTAATGATAATTGCAAATTTATTGGGATGGATATAAATAAAATAAACCAAAAGCTTCTTGTATTCTGTTCACCTTAGGAACCAACAAAGGAATTTTAGAAATCAACTCTCGAGTCTCAGGTCTGTCCTCTGCTTTATATATGTCAAACACAAACCTTGATGACAAATAGTACATATTGAACACTTGATTAGATTCATACACCGATGATAATGCAAGTTTAAAGAAACTAGAAAAAATAATTAACACACTTTCTTATATCTGCTTCAAGCCGCCTAGGGTTGGCCATTTCAAGTGAATCCAACAACAGCATGCACGGTGTTTTTGTGTTTGATTGCAGATTCTCGTTAAAGTGGCAGAAGATCAAGAGACTCCAATGACCCCTAAAGTGAAAACATTTCATAAGAGATAATTCCATGCGCTGATGAGAAATAAGATAATCAGTGGTCAAGATATGGAAAAATACTAACCAGCAAACAATGGGAACCAAAACATATTTCTTCGAAAAGATGTGCTTCTTCTTAATCCATGTCAAAACATTTGCCCTTTTAGATTTTTTTAAGTACAAGTTGAACCATAAACTGTCAAGGCATGTAAAGCAAGTCTTCTTATCCTCTGAGAAGCTCCTCCACAAATTTCTACACAATTTAGACACAATTTCAGAACAAAGACATAAGTTACAGGCAACCACATAAGAAAACTGAAACTATAACTTACTCTAAGTAGCATTCAAATTCTCCAGAGTTTAACTTCTTTTTTTGTTTAGAGATTGCAATCTTGCACTTAACTCCTCTCTCTGATCGTTTACGGCGAGGGAAGTTGGAGGTACCTAAAAGACACGGAGCAGTTAGTTGCAAGCGCCTTATCCTTTGCCTAGACATCTTCATTTTGTGAGCATGCAGATATGCTAGAACATGCAGCCAACATGTTCGATGCTTTATGACGTCGATAGGAACCTCTGCCACCACATAAAATACTTATCCATAAAACTACTCTTTTCATCAACCGATACAACTTTAAAAAGCTCAAATCAAAACACACAAGCATACAATAAGTTAAGTTGCTGCCTTGCTTGCAGACAGTGTGCCATGAAAAAGTAAAGGTTAACATGGGCCAAATTTACTGACATTTTTTTTGTAACCGGTAAAAGCATAAATTCACAGGAGACAGCATGAAGCCATCCAAATACCCATCAAGCAAGCTATAGTTCAATACATTAAATTGAGTTTATTAAGCAAGCTATAATTCAAATTCCTTCTTTCAAGAGCAGAACAATAAAAAATACAATCTTTTGAAAACAAAAAAACATAAACTTTATTTGGGGGAAACAAATGACTCCAAAAGATATTTCCGAGCCAAAGGCCCAAAGCTTCTACTTTTACCCTAATCACCAGCATTGTCCATACAAGTAAACAAAAAGATTGTTAACATTTTATTGGTTGCTTAGATTTTCCATTTAGGTTTTTCTACTACTTTTACAAAAGCAAATAACGCATAACTGAGCCTCATAAAACACACATTAGGCTTGGAGCAGTCATGAAGTTCAAAGTTAGCATTTTTTTTTTTCAACGTTTTCTCAGCAATCAAACAGAATCCTCCCAAAATATCACAAAAACAACTAACAGCAACAACGCAAAAGACGGACGGAAAAGCAAGAACATGAATTTTTTTTTTTTTATTAAAAAAAAATACTTACTAGGATTTGGAGACGCAAGATCGACTGGGTTGGATTCATGGCCCAACTTTCTCTTACCCATTGAAAAAAAAAAAAAAAAAACACAGTAGTTGAAGTGAAAATTTTTGTTTTTGTTTTTGTTTTTTTGTTTTTTTGACAGGAAACGCTTTTCTCGTGAATACAATGGACAATGGTAGTACTCTCCCGCTTCAGTTCTATACTTGTATCAGTGACGTCTAGCAATTTATACGAGATGGACTGGTCGCATCCTCTGCTGCTCTCATCTGTTGACATGTGGCAGTGGCACTAACAGATCCAACGGTCAGAATTTACTGTTTATGGTAGAGGGTTATTTCAGTCATTCCAGTATTTAAATTTATAAATTAATAAATATTTTATAAAAAAAATAAAAACAGAAAATTGAAAATTGAACAAATATTTTTTTTTGAAAAAAAAAAAAAACTTTTGTTTTCCGCATTTCCGCTGGCTAATCGATTTCAAATTTCAAAGAGTTAAAACCCGTTGTGGGGAGCCTCCTCTCTCTCTCTCTATATATTTTTGTCTTTTATTTTTTTAATTCTAGAGTATTCTAGCATTTTCCATTATTATAGTAAGGTTAATATAGACTTTTCAGAGTCAGACCAAGGGTCCGTTTGATTTTTTCACTTAACACTTAATGGCACTTAATGTATATTATTAAGTTGTTTCGTTAGATTTTTTAAGTGATAAAATCACTAAATGAGCTCTTAAAATCACTGATTATTAAAAGTGAAAATTTTCTACTTTTCACCTAACAACAAATCAACTGAATATATATTAACTTTTTACTTCCAAATTTATCCTCATATATCTTATCTAATTTCCAGTTTTCTCTTCTCTCACAACCCTTAACAATATTAATTTTTTTTTTTTTCCTTTCTCACGATTTAAATAATTTTAGCAGCTATAAAACCTAGTTTTTTCAAGACTCCAAAAATCTCAATTTGAATCCAACGTTTTTTTAATTGTATTCAAACCTATTTCGACTTCTATTCATATTCCGGTAGGACTTTTTTTTTTCCCTAATAATTTGATTAGTTTTATATTATGTGATTGAGAAAAATTAGCACTCGAAAAAAAATTAACCGATTTTGCAAACAAACTTAAACCAATTTAACCATAAACTACATGCACTTTACATGTGTCGGAGGCACCACCGCACCACTATATCATCTCTATATGCCTAGATGAGATACTCCAAAATTTGACACTAATTTTGTTAATTTACATATACACATATACACATATACACATATACATACATACATACACAGTCTTTCTATTGTCAGTTCGTCCTAACAATAAATATATCAGGACAAAGAATGTGGATCATAGATTATGGAGAAGCTTTGACAAGTGCATACACTTTGAGTCAAAGTATGTAAATTCAGTGGTCCACATTCTTTGTCCTAATATATTTATTGTCAGGACGAACTGATAATAGAAAATCTGCATACATATATACATATATATATATATATATATAATTGAATTATGTCTTTTTGTGGCATATTTATTGGTATGTCCACATTGACAGAGCATATAGATTTCATTATAAATATATAATTATATTATTATATTTCCACATATAAACATTGTACACATTATTAGTGGCTTACTCTAATCTGTTGTTATTTTTTAAACTAAACTTCAATTAACTTGTTCAATTTTTTATACTTTTAGTTGTCTAAAATATATTTAAATGTAAATATATAACAAATAATAGTTGAAAGAGCATAGATGTAAAAGTATTTGGGCTTGTCCTGTAAGCGTTTTTCAAACAGTGTTTTTTGTTTCAGTTTTGAATTCTGAAAAACGTGTCTGGTAGTATATGCTGGAAGCTGTATTTTAAAAATGAAAATGGAAAAATAAAAATAAAAACGCGTTTGGTAGGATAACCAAAGATATCAAAAATTGAAATATCATTTTTGCATTTTGTTTAATATTATAACAATAATAAAATAAATTGGTTAAATAATTAATCAAATATAATTTGTTTTTATTGTAATTTATAAATTTGAAAAAAAAAGTTTCTCAATAACAAATCACAAATAATAATCGATTAATCAAACATTCAAAACAAAACTCATTAAAAAAAAATTCATTTTTATGGTATTTCATTTAAATAATAATAAAAAATTAAAAAGAAAAGAAAAAAAGAAATGAAGACAGCTCTAATGCCCTTGTATCTAGCAAAATTGATTTTTTGTCCATGATAATCAAGTTAAAGGAGTTGCTAATTAGTTGTAGTGCAAATGTAATGGAATATTGATTTGCTTTTAAAAATGAGTTTGAAAATTGTATTAAAAAAAAACAAAGATGACAACCAATAATGGAGAAAGAAGACAACCAAATCAGTTGAGGAGGAACAAGAAGAGCAGATTGGCGATGAAGAAGAAGAGTAGATCGGTGGGCCTCTAGCGTTGGAGCCAGATCGATGTCGCTGAAGAAGAAGAAGAAAAAGAAGAATTTTGGAAGAGGAAGAAGAAGAAGAAGAAGAACAATGACGGGAACATGTCGAAGAAGCAGAAGAAGAAGAACAGTGATGGGAACATGGCGAAGAAGAAGAAAAAGAGTATAAAAAAAAAGGTGATTTAAAAAAAAAATCAAAGTAAAAAACAAAATGAAAAACATGGAAAACATTTAAAAGTTGTTTTTCAAAATTTTAACTTTTAAGTTATAACACTGATTTTTTTTTTTTTTTTTTTTTTTTCCATTTTGTTTTTGTTTTTGTATTTGTTTTTTTAAAAATAAAATGAAAAACAGTTAACGAACACGAATTCTAAATTGTTTTTGGAAAATAAAAATGAAAGCAGGCTGAAAAACAGCTGCAGGACAAGCCCTTTATTTTTAAGGGTACGGATATTGACACCCATAAAACTTATTAGTACACTCATTTTTATAAGTACACCTATGTCTAAAATTTAAAAAACAAATATTACTATAAACACCCATCCTAATGCCAATAGTACCCTCATTGAAATAAATATATTCATTTTAATGCATATTATTTATAAACACTCTTAAATTATTATCACACCCAATTTATTAAAAAAATCATATTATTTTTGCAATTAAATCCTCTTTTAATGATGATCCAATTTACTTTTGGAAATATCTCGAATGTATGAGTCTTATAAAAGGGAATATGTGGAACCGCATATGGGGTCAAGAGATTTTCAATATGAAATTCTTTTATTTATACAGCTATCTTAAAAAAAAAAAAAAAAAAAAAAAAAAAAAAAAAACCCTTACCAATATCTACGGCTGAAAAAAAAAAAAACTTGTTGATATCTATAGCTATCGTTAAAAAAAATATTTTGTTTATTGATAAAATTCATAACTATACATAAAAGAAAGACAAAAGCAATATGATAATTATGTGATAATGAGAAAGTTTGAAACTTAAAATAAAATTAGAGTTTAATTAGGGTATATCATAAGTTTTTTTTAATTTTTTTTAATTTTAATTTTAATTTATATATATATATATATTTTAAAGAAATATAGTTGAAGATATGAGTGTAATTAATGAGTATATATAATATTTAGTTTATTTTTAATTAAAGTAATTTTGTCCTTATTGGCAAATTTCTATTGGGATGTTTTTGTAATTAAATTTTTTAATAAAATATGGGTGTACTAATAAGTTTTATGGGTATCAATATCGATACCCTATTTTTAAATATTTGTAACTTAAAAAAACAAACAACTTGTCATTTATATTCAGTTTTCAATGAAAAAATTTCAAACATTTTATTCGGTTTTCAGTTTCCAGTCTTTAGTATAATTCAGCACTATTCAGTCTTCAGGCGAAAATCAAACGCAACCTAAGACACTTTTATATTTCAAGGGCAAATTGCACAAACAACCCTGATTTTAGATCTAATTGCAAATAGATGGAATTTTTGATCAAAATCATTCAATGAACTATGTGTTTTCATGTACTACATTAGAGATTGTTTTATTTTTTGAGATAATACTAAATTTTTTGACTCTTCTATGTGTCATATTACTTTATTGTTTCATTGATTAAGTTAATTGGAATGAATCATATTCATTAAATTGTTGTCCAACACTAATTTTGAGAAGAATATGACAATAAATAAAGTAGATTTTACGATACTACCATGTGACAATATAAACACAAAGAAGTCCCATTTTGTTTGAAGGATAATCAAGACAGTAAGATGACCAATTGACCATTCAATTATAGCACATTTAGGGATGACAATTTCACCCGAACCTGATCTTTCGGGTGAGGGTATGGGTGTTGAAAATATAACCCGCGGGCAGGTTCAGGCGTAAATTTTCAACCAATCACGGTTTGAATGAGGGTAAGGGTCTGGAAAGAATCTTCAACCTACCCCATGAAACCATTTAATTAGTGTTATCTGAAAAATCGTTGTGGAGACTTTTCCGTACAACATTTAGATCGGATGGAGCGGTACTTCCCGGTCAGAGGGGGAGGGGTACTTGTACCCCGCCTATTGGGGCTTCGAGAATAGGGAAAAGATATAGTGCTTAAGGTTCCCTTGCTGGTCTGAGGGGCTCTGATCCTGGTCCTTAGTTCCTGGTACTGGTATCCTAGTACCCGATTATGGTATCATGCACCCAGTACCCCATACCTGGTACCTCGTACCCAGTACCCGGTACCCGATATCTGGTACTATTTTCTAGATCTCCTCTGTAATTGCCCGACCTATATAGTAAGCAGGTAGGAGGAGGGATATGTGCTCTTCAATGATATAGATGTGGTCATGAAGGATGAGACCACCTCGGTTCCCCTTCTTTATGTATGACTTGGCATATAGATAGGTGGATAAGAGAGCTAAGACCAGCGTGGTTGAAGTTTAACTCACATACATGTATAATAAAAGAGATACGAGGGAGAGAATGACAAGTCTTTTGATAGAAGTGGACTGGCCCAGGAGGAAAAAGCATCACATATGATCACATGTTGAAAAACCCCTAGGTAGTATCCAGTGAAGAGAGTGATCATCCTTTATATATTTATGAATAAGGCTGCTCCGGGGAGCTTACACAAGTAGCAAAATAATACAACATAAGCGCTCTGGAGAGCTTACAATAATAGGCGGGCGTAGGCCTTTTTCTGAAATCAGTAGGAAAGAAGAAGAAGAAGAAGAAGAAGAAGAAGAAGATCCCCTCTTGTGGGAAAAAAAAAAAGATCCCCTCTCTTGAGAGTCTTGTAATATTTATAGGTCCCATTTCTTTTTGTGCACTCCCTTAAATTTGGTCCAGTGATTTAGCAATTTACGAGACGTTCTGTGGCGATAAGCGAGAGGATCGTGGGATTTACCCCTGGAATCAAGTGATCCCTTTTTTAACGGAATTGAAAGAGTTGACTTCGTTTTTTGAATGGAACTCTTAAGTGGCGAAAAAAGGCATTCTCTTTGCTATTTAAACGTCGGCGTATACTATCTTCCTTTGTAGCTTGATCTTGGTGTACTTTGTCTTTTCTTCCTTGGTAATCTGACAGATGGTGTATTAAGACCTCATTGTTGACACCTTTTATGCTAGGTGGTCGGGAGGTGCTTGGAGTACCGGTCTGGGCAGGAACCGGGATACGGGGTATCGAGATATAGGGTACCGGGATACTGGTGTGGCGTGACATCGAGGTACTGTGTATCATGGATCATGGTACCGGTATTCTTTAGGTATTTGGGTACCAGGATGACCCTAATCCAGGTCTTGCCATGATGCTCCCTATAGCTTCCTTCTAATCCAGGTAGCCTTGGTAGGGAGAGAAAATCCTTTTTTGGACCCAGCCAAATAAGGCTGTTAACAATTAGAATTGCCGCATTCAAAACGACGTCGTTTTGACAAGTTAAAATTTTGAACTCAAAATGACGTTGTTTTGAGTTAAACCAAAAACTATCTAATTCTGAAAAAAAAACCCCTCTCTTTGTACTTTCAATAGGGATGGCAAAATTCCCCGCGGGGACGGGGCCCCGTGGGGACCCGCACTTTTGGGGTGGGGATGGGGCAGGGATGGAGCAGGGATGAGGATAGATAGTCTAACCCGCAATGGGTATGGGGTGGGGATGAGTTTTATACTCCCCACCCTGCCCCGCCCCGCTTAAAGTAATACTTAATTAAACTACGTAGTTTCAAATAAAATAAATATATATATATATATATATATATATATACACACACACTAATCCTAACTTTACATCTCTCCACCGTTATTTAACATAAAGTGACAAAACAAAAATCTATTGAAAAATACCCTAGCCTCTAACTTTAACTCTAAGTCTCTAATCCTCAAACAACTCGAAGTTCACTGTTCAAGCTTAAACCTCAAACACAAGAGGACATACAGTAAGTTTCTTTCTCAAATAAATTTTAAAAAAGTTTAATAACAGCAATTTCTTTTTTTTTTTTTTTTTCAATTTTATTACTTAAATAATTCTCAACTCTTGAATTAAATTTAATTCATTAATCACTACAGATGCACTAGAAAGTGAAGATCAAATACCGGTGTCATCAAGAGAAAATTGTGTAAACATTGAAGAACAATATGGGGTGGAAACAAACCCAATTGAATGTGGAGACGATGGCAACAAAAGAAAAAGAAGATGCATAACTTTGTTGTTAAAAAAAAAAACAAAAGAAAAAGAAGATGCACATCAGTTATGTGGGAGCACTTAACTGATAAAAAAAAATTGAATATAACTATCATATTCAATAGTTATATATTTGTTATTTAAATATATATATATATATATATATATATGGGGTAAATGGGTGGGGATGGGGAAAGCACTCCCCGTTGTACCCCGCTCCGTCCCAACCCGCTCCAATTATGGTGGGGTTTTATGAGGGTATGGGTTTTCAAAAAATAAATGGGGTGGGGTGCGGGGAAGGCCACCCTGCTCCAAACCCGCCCCATTGCCATCCCTAACTTTCAATTTTCTCTCTACCAGCACAGATCACTACGACGCTCTTCTTTTTCTTCGTCGTCAGCCTTTTTCTTCATTATTGACTCGTCATCCATCGTGCTTCTTCTTCATCGTAGACTCGTCTCCAATTCCACTCTACAATCACAATTGTTGTACAGACCCTTGTTTTAAGACTCTAGTTTTTTTTCGATCAATCGCATGATGTATTCTCTATGGAAAAGACACAGATTTTATAGGGAAAAATGTTTTTAGAGGTGGGAAACGAGAGAAATCGAGGAATGATTAAGAAATCACTTGATTAGCGATGCAGGGTTTTTGGTTGGAGTATCCTGGCAAATGAATAGTATAGTCCCAATTGGAGACATTTAAAAAAAAAATGCAAAAACAAAATATGGGTACAGGATAGGGAGTGATATAATTCGATATTTTGAAAATAAATTTAGTGATTTCTTGTTGATAGACTCACCTTTTTTTCGGTTGATAGACTCACCTCGAATCACCTGTTTTTCATTTGATAAATATGCCTTCGAATTTTTTTAATACGAATTTCATAATTTAATCAAATATAAAACCCTCTTCCACCCGTTCATCCTAAATTTTTAATACTCTCATCTCATGATATTCCATTGAACATCCTTATACGACAAAAGAGCTAAGCATAAACTCTATATATAATTATATATGTAGCTCCCTCTCTCTTATTCTTAAGGCTGTGTTACTTGCAGCTTATTCTGTGTTGGTCCAAAAACATGCAATTGTTGATTGTATAGGCTTTAATTTCTACTTTCGAAATCTTTTTGAATGTCCCACACTTCCACTTGATCTTATATAGTTATGGAATATCAGTTAAATACTTATATACTTAAATGGTTTCTCTAAAAGTCTAAGTCCTCTGTTTGTCTTGCTAGTTGCTACTGAGATTTTGTTCTATAGTTAATTAATATGTTGTTTTAATTAAATTATTTAATTTATAATTTTATATGTTGTTTTACAGCAAAATCTATGGATTTTGATTTAAACAATGAAATGAACGACAATATTCCAAGTTTGGGAGAGGAAGAGCTAGGTGGTGGTTGTGAGAAGCAACTAGAGGCAATTAATAGCAATAGAAGGCCAAATATCCTAATTGGGAATGGGAGTGAAATTACTCAAAAAAGAAGTTGCACTTCCGATGTGTGGTCTTCTTTCGTGATGATAGAAAAAATGCACAGGGGAAACAACAATGCAAATGCAAGCATTGTGGAAGACAATACATTTGTGAAAGTAGTTACGGTACCGGTACAGATAACTTGAAACGTCATATCACTACTCAATGTCCTAAGATAAAAATGCATGAACTTTATCAAATGTATTTTAAGCATGGTCAATCCTCACAAATGTCAGTTTCCAATCCTAAGAGTCAAGATGAATTTAGAACAATAGTAGTGGAAACTATTGTTTTGCATGATTTGACTTTTACGTTTGTTTAGTGGTCGGGAGTTAGAAGAATGATTAAAAATTGCACTAATGACTTCCATTTGGTTTGTAAGAATTACGCAAGAGCGGATGTATTGAAGATGTATGGTAATGAAAATTGTAAAGTTAAGAAAATGTTAGAAGAATATCCTAGTAGAATATGCCTAACATTTGATTTATGGACTTCCTTAGCCACTGATGGTTACATGTGTGTCACGGCACATTTTATTGATAAAAATTGTGTTCTTTAAAAAAAAGAAAAGTGTTGAACTGTTGCTTTATGCCACCTCCACATGATGGGGTTTCTTTAGCGAATAAGATTAAGTCATTGTTGTGAGTGGGGAATTGATAAAAGAATTTTTTTTCGGTTACATTGGATAATGTTTCATCCAATAATTCATTAGTGCATATTTGTTGGGGTTTTTACCTTAAAGCTTGTAATATGTAAATGATGATTGATTATAAATAAAAGAAGTAGTCTTTTTCATTCTATTTATATGTCTCATATTTTTTATATCATATGTGCTAAACATTCAAGATTGTCAGATGTAATCTCGAACTGAGTATATGAGTGTCATATGCAGAGGAACTCAGTTTGAGACGTACAATCTAAAGAGTCCGTAGAGAGTAAATGAAGTTGGGTATTTTATTTGTGGTTAATCTGCAATTGCAGTCCATTCCGTAATATACGACGGTATTATCCTAGACTACTCATAGGTGATATAAGAATGAAGGTGTAAGTTCCTCAAGTTTGATTGGCTTATTTCTGTGACAAACCACATTTGGGGATTGCTTTGTAAGGATAGCTTAGGTGAATGGTGGTCGTGCTCAAGGCCCTCTCATGTCCTTAAGGTGTTAAGCACTCCAAAGGTATATTTCTTGTGCTTAATTTTCTTTGAAAAGATATAGAAGCACACACACACTTTTCATGTTCTCTTGTGTGCATTGCATTTGTATGCTTTCTCTTCACATGTCACTTTTCACACTTGCACGTATTGTTGTATCTTGCTTGTGTTGTTAGTGTGTCTAGTAATTCGTTTTCGAGATGGTTCGGAAACGTCCGCGCTTGCATGTTGGTGTGCTTGGTTTAGCGCGAGGACCACTTTCGGAGAATACCTTGGCTTCTCCTTTGATTTCACCTTTTGAGGTGAATCGGCGGTTGAGTTCGGCAGCCTGACCGCCGAATGAAACCGCCGAATGTGTATGGATCCTTTGGTCCAATTCTGCGATTACATCGGTGGCCATAATTCGACCGCCGAATGATTCCAGTAATATGATTGGAAATCTACGGTTTCAATCGGCGGCCTGACCGCCGAATGAAACCGTCGAATTGAACTGGTCTTCACTGCCTCTTTTCTGCAGTTTACATTGGCAGCCATAATTCTACCGCCGAATCAGTCCAGTGTTCATGGTTCTAATTCAGCGGTTATGATCGGTGGTCTGGCCGCTGAATCAAACCGCCGATCTTTTTTTTGTGCCGATCGTTTGGTATTCTGCGGTTTCGTTCGACGGCCTGACCGCCGATGTGTGTTTTTCAGGCAATCTTTTCAAAATGATGTCATTTCACTTTGACTTTCTATATATATAACTCTATGTTCTCTAGGTCGTTTTTAACTTTCGAAATTCCATATTTTTCATTGAGAGCATTTAGAGAAGAGAGAACTTAATCAAAGAAACCACCTTTCTTCATCTTTGATTCTCTAAACACTAAAAACCAAACTCATGTGCATTTAATCTTCATCTAGCATCCTCTAGCATATCTAAAATGCTTCATTGCATGGGTTTTACTTCATCACATTTTGCTTGGGAAGGAGGATGTGTCACATTTGGTGATGGATCTAAAAAGAAAGTTGTAGGGAAAGGAACCATCTCCATTTCCGGATTACCCTCCTTATCCAATGCTTTATTTGTTGATGGCTTGAAAGCCAATTTGATAAGCATTTCTCATCTTAGTGATGAAGGATTTTCCATCTTGTTTAGCAAAGATGATTGGTCTATCCTAAAGCCCAATGGACAAACCTTATTGAAAGGTATGAGATATAGCGACAATTGCTATTGTCTTGAGGCTAGAGTTGTCTCTTGTAATATGTCAAAGGATGATCAAATTGAGTTATGGCATGAAAGACTTGGCCACATGAACTATCGGGATTTACGAATTTTAGATAAGTTCAATGTTGTGCGTGGCCTCCCTAATCTTGGGAAGAAAGCCAATGGTCTTTGTGGACCTTGCCTACAAGGGAAACAAACCAAGAGCATGCACAAAAAGGGCAAGTATCTCTCCACCAAGGAGCCCTTAGAGCTTCTCCATATGGATCTTATAGGTCCCATGCAAACCAAGAGTCTATGTGGAAAGAGATACATTTTTGTTTGTGTTGATGATTTCTCTAGGTTCACATGGACAAACTTTCTTAGAGAAAAATCCGAAACTTTTGATAAGTTTAAAATGCTTTGTAATAAACTTGAAAATGAAATGAATTCTAACATTAAAATCATTAAACGGATTAGAAGTGACCATGGGAGGGAGTTTGAGAATGCCCACTTTGAAAGCTATTGCAATAGCTTAGGCATCTCCCATGAGTTTTTGGCTCATAGGACACCTCAACAAAAGGGAGTTGTTGAGAGGAAGAATAGGGTCCTTTAAGAGATGGCCCATGTGATGTTGCTTAGCAACAATGTCCCTAGGAACCTTTGGGCCGAAGCTGTCAATACGGCTTGCTATATAGGAAATAGAGTCTTCCTAAGGCCTGGTATTAGGCAAACCTCCTATGAGTTATGGAAAGGTAGAAAGCCAAATGTTAGCTACTTCTATACTTTTGGAAGCAAGTGCTACATTTTAAATGACCGTGATCAACTTGGCAAGTTTAATGCTAAGAGTGATGAGGGTATCTTTATTGGCTATGCCTTAAATAGTAGAGCCTATAGAGTTTTCAATTTGAAGACTCGGACCGTCATGGAATCATCCAATGTTGTCATTGATGATACAAGGCTCAAGTCTAATGACCATGAGGAGGAGGTTGTTGATGTTGATGACCCTCCCTTGGAGAAGGTTGTGGAGACTCCTAATGTTGGGAAGTCCGATCATGATGAAGATGACACACAACCTCTTGATAGAGTTCCTCTCTTGAACTCTAATGAACCCACTCCATGGGTTAGGAAACTCCATGATAAGGATGTCATTATTGGAGAATTTAATGAGGGTGTTAGGACTAGACGTCAAATAGCTAATCTTATTAGCTACACTTGCTACACCTCTCAAATAGAACCCAAAAAGGTTGATGAAGCCTTGAATGATGAATTTTGGGTTCTTACCATGCAAGAAGTGCTAAACCAATTTGAAAGGAATGAGGTTTGGACTCTAGTTCCTAGGCATAAAAACACTAATATCATAGGCACTAAGTGGATTTATAGGAACAAATCTGATGAGGATGGCAACATAGTGCGGAACAAGGCTAGACTTGTAGCACAAGGGTACTCTCAAATTGAGGGTATCAACTTTGAGGAGACATTTGCTCCCGTTGCCCCTTTAGAGTCCATTAGGCTTTTCTTGTCCATTTCTTATGTGCACAAGTTCAAATTGCACCAAATGGATGTCAAGAGTGCCTTCCTCAATGGCTTCTTGCAAAAGGAAGTGTTTGTTGAACAATCTAAGGGGTTTGTGGATGCTCACCACCCCAACCATGTTTATTGCCTCAAAACGGCTCTATATGGGTTGAAACAAGCACCGAGGGCTTGGTATGAGCGCCTCACTCAATTTCTTGTTGACAATAACTACACAAGGGGTAGTGTTGACAAGACTCTATTCATCAAGAAAGACAATAATGAGCTCTTTATAGCTCAAATATATGTTGATGATATAGTGTTTGGCTCCACCAATAACACCAAAGTCCAACAATTTGTTGAAGTCATGTCTCATGAGTTTGAGATGAGTCTTGTTGGTAAGCTTAGTTACTTCCTAGGGTTGCAAATTAGGCAATTGAATGATGAGATTTTTATATCCCAAGCCAAATATGCTAAGAACCTAGTGAAGAAGTTTGATGATCTTGATAATGCCAAACATTGTGACACACCCATGAGTACCACCTTGAAGCTAAGCAAGGATGCTAGTGGTAAAAGCGTGGATCAAACTTTATATCAGGGCATGATTGGTAGCTTGCTTTACTTGACCGCAAGTAGACCCGATATATCTTTTAGTGTGGGTGTGTGTGCTAGGTACCAAGCGGATCCTAAGGAGTCCCATCTCTCTTCCGTTAAGAGAATCATTCGATATGTGAATGAGACTTCCAACTATGGGATTTGGTACTCTTTTGACACTAATGCTAGTCTTGTGGGCTTTAGTGATGCAGATTTGGGCAGGAAATTGTGATGATAGGAAGAGTACATCAGGCGGTTGCTTCTTCCTTGGGAACAATTTGGTGTTATGGTTTTACAAGAAGCAAAATTTGATTTCCTTGTCTACGGCTGAAGCCGAGTACATAGCCGCGGAGAGTGGATGCACACAACTCCTTTGGATGAAACAAATGCTAGTCGACTATAGATTCACTCAAGGTACTCTAACCCTTTTTTGTGATAACATGAGTGCAATTAACATTTCTATGAATCCGGTTCAACATTCTAGGACTAAGCATATTGACATCTGACATCATTTCATTATAGAGCTTGTTGAAAATAAATACATAACACTTGAACATGTCGGTACTAATGATCAACTTGCGGACTTATTCACTAAACCCTTAAATGCATCTAGGTTTAAAACACTTAGTAGATCTATTGGGATATGTCTTGTGGAGTGATGTGTGTTGGTGATTGACCCCATATGGGGAACTCAAGCAAAGAGAGTAATTGTATACTTGTTGCATGCAAAAATTTGAAAAATTTTATGCTTATTTATTAATTGCTTGAGTATCTTGGTTGCACATATACTTATATGTTTTTACTTCAATAAGTGTGAACCTTGCTTGTATTGCAATTCATGTCATATTTATGTTCAAACATGCATTTTTGGACTAGAAGATGTTCATAGGAAGTACTCTTTGAATGACCTATAATGATCTCTATGACATGATGTTTCTTAATGACATGCTTAAATGAAAAAGCATGAATTGATGATTGCAATTCTTAAAATGCAAAACAATGTGTGATAAGCTAGTGGGACTCAAATGTTATTCATTGTCTCTCTCTCTTTATTTGATGAACATGGCTACTATCATACGGGTTTCATACCCGGAAAAATAAAAAAGGGTGCAAAGTTGCTCATGCCATGTTTCACTTATAAAGTTGGATATAGTGCTCTAAAATTAAATTCAATAATTTTTCTATATCCTTGCTTTACTCTTGACAAATGGTGAAATTGGTTTGAATTCTTTTTAGGAAACCTTTGTCATTTGTTTTGCCAAATACCATTGACCTTTAGACTTGAATGCAACATGTCTTGCTTGCAAAACATTTTATCTTACACGTTTTCAATAAAATAAATCTCCTTGTATCTCTCCTTTTAATTGAGTTGTATAAAGTGCCTTATATGAATATGCAAATAACATGTATGCTTTCATCTCTCTTTGCTACAAGTGACCCGTGTGGGATACTCCTTTGCCTATCTCATGACAAAAAGGGGGAGTAGTGTATGGTAAGGGATAATGCTAATTAGTGTTAATTAGTGTTGATAATTCGCATGTTTGGGGAGATTGCATATTAAGGGGGAGTAACCTTTGAGGGGGAGCATTGCATTCATTCTTTACATGATGTGTACTTATTTTTGTTAAATGCAAATGCTTGTTTTATTTCTCTTGATCATCTCACATTGTGCTTGCGTTGGAAAGTGTAGAAACTTTGTTTTGTAGGTTTGGTTATTCTACAAGAGATTGAAGGCCTTAAAGTTTTATTTTTGTTATATCTTTTTGTAATATAGAATATCTTAACCCGGTAGTTTCTATTTTGTTGTGAGGATCAATGTGAGTGGTGGTTTTGTCACGAAATAACCAAAATGGGAGATTGTAAGTTCCTCAAGTTTGATTGGCTTATTTATGTGACAAACCACATTTGGGGATTGTTTTGTAAGGGTAGCTTAGGTGATTGGTGGTCATGCTCTAGGCCTTCTCATGTCCTCAAGGTGTTAAGCAATCCAAAGGTATATTTCTTGTGCTTAGTTTTCATTGAAGAGATTTAGTAGCACACACACACATTTCATGATTTCTTGTGTGCATTGCATTTGTATGTTTACTTTTCACATGTCACTTTTCACACTTGCACATGTTGATGTATCTTGCTTGTGTTGTTTGTGTCTTGTAATTCGTTCCGAGATGGTTTGAAAACGTCCGCACATGCACGATGGTGTGCTTGGTTTAGCGCGAGGATCGCTTTCGGAGAATGCCTTGGCTTCTCCTTTGATTTCACCTTTTGAGGTGAATTGGCGGTTGATTTCAGCGACCAGACCGCCGAATGAGTTGGATCCACTGTTCCAATTCTACGGTTGAATCGGCGGCCATAATTCGACCGCCAAATGATTCCAGTAAGTTTATTGGAAATCTACGGTTTCAAACGGCGGTCAGACCGTCAAATGAAACCGTCGAATTGAACTGGTGATCTCTACCTTAGTTTTGTGGTTTGCATCGGCGGCCATAATTCGACCGCCGAATCATTCCAGTGATCATGGTTCTAATTCGGCGGTTATGATCGGCGGCCAGACCGCCGAATCAAACCGCCGATCTAGTTTTTATGTCGGGTCGTTTGGTATTCTGCGGTCTCATTCGGCGGCCTGACCGCCGATTGAAACCGTCGATGTGTGTTTTTCAGGCAAACTTGTCAAAACGATGTCACTTCACTTTGGCTCTCTATATATACATTCTCTATGCTCTTTAGGTCGTTTCTAACTCTCAAAAATCCATATTTTTCATAGAAAGCATTTAGAGAAAGAGAGAGCTTCATCAAAGAAACCACCTTTCTTCATCTTTGATTCTCTACACACTCAAAGCCAAACTCATGTGCATTTAATCTTCATCTAGCATCCTCTAGCATATCTAGAATGCCTCATTGCATGGGTTGTACTTCATCACATGTTGCTTGGTAAGGTTTTCACTTTCTTCATTTAAGTTTAGTGTCTTTCTTCTCAAGTCATCTCTTTTATTACTTGTATGCTCTTGAATATCATTCTAGTTACAAGGTAGAGATTGTATGTGATGCATTGATTGAGTTTTGTATTGTGATAGCTTTCTAGGTTTGCATAATCTATGTTTAGCTAAGCTTTATGACATGTCATTTAGCCATTGATATCTAGGATTGCTTTTATCGATATCTTGTAATCCTAGATAAGCATATAGGGTTCCCTAGCTCTTTGTGCATTTTGAATATCACATATGTTCACATAGGCATGTTATCTCTTCATTGAGAATTAAGTCTTGTGTGAGTACCGGGATTAGGTATTCACATATGCAATTGGACTAGGTTCACTTATACCGGGATTAGGTAGTGGTAGTGAGTTAGAGTTAGATACCGGGATTAGGTAGTGGTAGTGAGTTAGATACCGGGATTAGGTTGTAATACTCTTACCATTAGTGGATTCGAGGTTCGAGTGTGGCGCACTTACTAGCCCGTGGTTTTTCCCGTGAGGGTTTCCACATAAATATCTTGTGTCATTTATATTTCCGCACTTATTACACTTGATATGTCTTTTGACTAGTTTAGGGTATTTTCGGAATATTGACTAATTGCGAAAATTGGTAATAATCGTTTAAAATCTATTCACCCCCCTTTAGATAATTAGAACACACCGTGCATTATTAGTTTCATTAACTACACTAAAGATTCGGCGGGCAAGATCCACTGCAATAGAAGAAGGTTTATGCTGAAAAACTAAGGTTGAGCCCCCTTCGAGACAAAATACAAAATCTTCGAGGAGAAGAGTAGACTTTCCCCTAAACGATCATCTCACGTCATTTTCATATGACGACCTCCATTTATTGAACGTTTTGTTCAGTCACCCAACAACAAAGAATGGAAGGTAAAACTGATATCGCATTGTTGTTGATCACGTTTCTCTATATTAATCTATTGTGCTTTGTGATGTATATGTGTGGTTATACTCAGTATTTAATGTTCAAAAAATTGTATAGAGATCACACATTTTATTATAGAATCACAATATATGTGTCCCATTTCAGTTAACTATTTTACCTTTTAGTCTCTCCATCATTATTAATGACCATCTGCATCTAAGTCGTAATGATATGGCCAATCTTTTCTCCGAGAGCTGGTTGAATGATAGCGTAAGCATACATATGTGCCTTTCATTTTTTTTTTTTTTTTTGTTTACATCCAATGCACTCACTTAATTTACATAATTTATCATCAATTGTACAACTCATTAACATGGCCATGTACAATCTATCCCGTGATTCTTTGAAACGGGTGTGGTATCTATCAACATACTTTTCGATTAGCTCCTTGAACCCAACATTATTATTTTTAATTCTTCCTTTAACAAAACTTGTGGACATTAAGCCTTATTGCTTTGTACCAAGATATATGTAGAGGTTCATACTCTGCCCATTCATGATTACAGAGTTGTTCAAGTGTGTCACCCAAAAGTCATTTGGTAGAATTGAAGTTGGTCGGATGCCTGACTATCTCACATATTATGAGGGGTCTGAGCACGAGTGAGACAAGGTTACGTTATTTAAAAACAAAAATATTATTAATATCACGATACAACGGAAAAAAACAATAAGAGTCTATCATGTGTAACTTGGTGACATCACTGAACTTTATTAGTCCTTGTGCAGATTTTTATTCCAATGAATGAGGAGAGTGTGCATTGGTTCTTGTTGGTGATAAATGTTTCGATGAAAAAAGCTGAAGTCTGGGATAGCTTTCCTACCGATGAGCATAATGAACGAAGATTGCAGTTGGTAAAAAATGTTGTGACGTATCCTGAACTCAGTAATGAATTTACTCAAGAATGAATTTGTTAATTTAAATCTTGTTATATGTAGCTTGCATTATTGGGCCAGTACTTTTCTGAAACCCTCACTTTAAATTTGGAGTTCAAATCTTTTACCGTCGAAGCATATGTTGGATGTCCAAAATAGCCTAATAGTTTTGATTATGGTGTAATTTTGATCAACAATTGTGTGCATGGTTCCAATAGATGGTTCAATGAGAGTAATGTATGTGGATTATGTCTTCTTTTTTAAAAGACACTAGATTTTTTTTTTCCCATGATAACTAATTTTCTACTCTAACTCTTACTATATTTACATCGATTGCAGTACAACTCTGAATATCATAGGATGAAAATTGCTTTAGATCTGGCGAGTCATCACAGAAACCAAATGCTCAAAGAACTAGTAGAAACGCCAGCATGAGGAAACCCAAGTTTTATTATTGTCCCTCCAAAAACCCTAACAATTCAATCAGACAGGCAACAATGCAACATGGCTTGCTAAAAAGATATAACAAAGGAAAGGGGACAACACGGAGTTTGATTGCAAATTATTCAAAAATCTCAGTCGCAACTCAAGTAAAATATAAGCTACAGACTAGATGCAACGGAAATCGAATCCAAAGAAGTACAAGACACCAAATGACTAATGTCCGCATAGATCAAATTTGAAAATCGCAAACAAGGGTCACCTGTATGGCAATGACATCAGGGTCGAAAGTGGTGACGAAGTTGGAGAAGTCAGGCCAGTTGTTCTTGACTCGAAGAAGCAAACTGTTTGCGTTCCAAGTCAAGAACTTGAGTGGCTCTCTCTTCTTCTTATTTTCTTCTTCATTCTCAGTCTCCTTTTTCGCCGGTGAAAGAGCGGGTTTTTTGGCCGACCCATCCTTCTCTATTGGTTTGAAAAATCGCTTCATGCTTTCGCTTCCGCTCTCGCAGCAGAGACACTGTATTTTGCTGCTGTCTCTCCCTTAAAACTTTATACGAATTTTCTATTGTACGTATATACGGTATACGTATATTTTTGATCTACCACCACTTCAACAAAAGGGTGAATTCGTCTTTTCCTTAATTACGATGAGTGAGTGGTGCTATTTTGTGGCGGTAAAACGGTGGATAAGTTTGGGACACTTAAAACGACACCCCCACCCACCCACACAAACCAGAAATTCTTGACAGAGAGAGAGTCTCTAATGGCATCATCATCAGCAGCAGCGACTTTCTCTCTTTCTTTAACTACATTTACTTCTCAAACCAAGACTTCCCTTTTGAGCTACAAAACCAATGAAATTAAGCACCCTTTATCTTCTTCTGTATTGGGTACTAAATTACGTGTCAACAAAGTAACAAGAACAATGAGCTTGACAAGGAGTAGAGTCACTTGCTCGGCTTCTTCTTCTTCTTTTTCTTCTGTTCTTGCATCAGCTCTTCTCTTTGATTGCGATGGTGTGCTTGTTGATACAGAGAAGGATGGGCACACTTTTACGGAAGTAAGCACCCTCTTTTGCTTTTTATGTTTTTTCATTTATTTTTCCATGTCTGGAGATTCACTGGCATGTTATGTTGAGAATTTGAAGCAATTTTAAGCTTTTTCTAAGCGGGGTTCTGCTTTAATGGCAGATTTGGTTAAATTAGTACTTATTACATAATAAGTGTACGAACAAAATGTCTCAAAATCTGTTTGTTTTATTCATCCAATGACAATTAGTTTGTTTTTGCTTGAAAAATGCTTAATGAGTTCCAATGGTAATAACACGATATCAATTGCGCAGAAAGAGTTAGGTGTTACACGGGATGTGGATCTATATGGTGAATTGCTTAAAATTGGAGGTGGAAAAGAAAGGTACCAGCTCTCTTAAAATTTGATATTTTTCTCTATTTGTTGTTCGCAATGTAATTCTAATAGAACAGTAGAGATAAATTGTAATCTTAATGATATACTGATTCCGAATTTTGTAGGATGACAGCCTACTTTAACAAGACAGGTTGGCCAGAAAGGCTCCAAAGAGACAAAGAGTGAAGCAGAAAGAAAGGAATTCATAGCTTCACTTCACAAACGGAAGACGGAGTTGTTCATGGTCCTTATTGAGAAAAAGTTACTACCTCTTCGGCCTGGTGTTGCAAAGTTGGTTATCATCTCATCTTCAGCTTATCTATGCAGTATTTATTACTTGATCTTTGTCTTTACTTGCACTTAGTTCTTGTTTGTATGGGTATTGGAATTATGCATGCATGGAAGGAATCTCTAAGTATCAGTTAGCTAGGCTTCTGCTATCCAAATTGTTTGTATCATCCGTAGGTGGTTCGATTAGGTTCGAGGGCTTTCCCGTTAGGGTCATGATTAATGTCTACACTGCCTACCTTGTCATTAATGTCGTGGAAAGACAGTGAGTTGTTACTTATAATATGTTTGACAATTGGTGGAATGCAAAAACAGAGGTTGAAACTTCTACTCAATAGTGCATACTTCGAGGGTTCAAAGCCGATTTTATGTGGTGACAAAGATATATCTTTCTCTTTAATTTCCCCAGGAGCTGATTCTACATTCAGGCACTCTTATAGCATTATTAAATTTTAAATGTAAGAACCTTTAGCATTCCATATTTTTTATTCTCTTTTAGAAATACTCTTTCATTGTCTTTGTGATGTAGGACTCCAATCTAGCATGTCACCTTTATGATTAGAATTGTTTTCTCAAGTAGATGAGTGAGCTCTCTGCTGACGTTTCATGATATATTTTTTCCAGATGTATGCGTTGATGATTTTTCCTATCATATACAGGCTGATTGATCAGGCTTTGGAAAAGGGAGTCAAAGTTGCTGTGTGCAGCACCTCCAATGAGAAGGCGGTATGCATAATCAGGTGCTCAAGCAGTTATTGTTTCTGTGATTAGTTTACCATGAGCGGAAATGATCCGTGGCAGCTTAGAAAATTGTGTTTATCCTATTCTTAATCTTTTTAAAGGACAGTTTGAGAGGTCAGACTTTCACTGTTTCAGCAATTCCATCTCTCCGGTGACGTAATCTTAATGGTATTGAATGACCAAGTAAATATGGGTTTCGATACAATCCCAAGCAAATTATTTTTTATCACCTTTTACATGCTTGAAATTTGCAAATGTTGAGCTTTAAGGTCAGGTTCAAGAGTTAGTAATTAGTGCTGTTATGTTAAGTTATTGGTGAATTTAAGATCTTCCCTCATATAACTGATCTATATTCTTTCCTTTCAGGTATCTGCAACAGTTTCATTTTTGCTGGGACCATAGCGGGCTGATAAAATCAAGATCTTCGCTGGAGATGTGGTTCCTCGCAAAAAGCCTGATCCAGTAAATACCTGTCCTCTCTTAATTTTGATAAGTTAGGCAATGTCTAGAAAACAAGCGGATTCAATCAATCAATCTTGTCTTTCACATCCTTAATGGGGCAAATTAAGCCGTTAACATGGGTCATTTTTCAACTTGTTTAAGTTTGTTACGCCTTGTTTAAATATGAAGATGTGTTCTTAGCCACTAACACATGTTCTTCCTGACAGGCCGTTTATATTTTAGCAGCCAACACACTGTATGTTGATCCTTCAAGGTATGCCAGAAATCAGGGCCTAACTGATCTTATATGTTATGGTGATTAATTATGTAAGGATTCTATTGAATCATCGAACTAGGTTGAATGATCACCATATGAATTCATCACAGGTCTGAATTAATTTGCTAACATCTATTTAGTATGCAAGCAGCCACCATCAATTGATACATCATAACTCTTCGATCATCCTACAATTGAATCAGTTTTCATACATGCTCCCTTATATATGCTTACGTTTTCTATCATTCTATCAATGATATTCTTCTTGTTATTCGGTTATAATCCATTTTTCTTCCTCTACAGTTGTGTTGTAGTTGAGGACAGTGCCATAGGACTAGCAGCTGCAAAAGCCGCTGGAATGAAGTGTATAGTAACAAAGAGCGGGTAACTTTTTTCTTTATTATACTAATGAAACTTAAACATGAACTCTCCTTCTCTGGTGTTCCTTTCCTAGATTATTTTTCAAACTTAGGTAGTTATATAAGTCAAGAATTGTGAACAAAGAAACAACCACTTATTAAAGCTTTCTCTTTAGCCGTTGGCACAACAATGGGTTAACAAAATTACGGAAAAGAATTTTGCTATTAGTGTCGATGATCTTAATGTTGGCAATGTTCTACTATAAGTACTCTGCATTCTGCTTGTGGAATGCTACCGGATATTACCGGTGAAAGAATTTTTTCTTAATGCTGGCTTCCTTTCTCAGAGTGGTTTGTATAGCTTTCTAACATCTCATTTCATGATATGTGGTTGCAGTTACGCAGCCAAAGAGGATTTCTTAAATGCAGATGCAGTCTTCGACTGCATTGGAGATTTTCCAGAAGAGCGTTTTGACTTGTCTTTCTGCGGAAGCCTTCTTCAGACGCAGTACGTCAGTTAGCCATATAATTCTTTGTAATTTTATCAATTCCTCTAGATTATGTTTCTCCTGCATCATTTCTTCTTTACCTGTGTGTATATGCCCAAGTCAGGCTCTTCCTTGGCACTGATTGAGAGACTGGACTCACGTGAGTGTATATATAAATGTGAACTGTATTGCTGCAAATTGGCTCCATTTCGATGTAGCCTATCATTATACTTGGGAATCTCCTTGCGATGGAATCAAGCAACTTTTTGAAATAATGATAAATATATTGCTTCTGTATCAAAGTTCAATTGTTGTATAACCTCACTAGAACCAAAAATTACAAGGAAAACATTTTCCAATGACTATGATTTTACAAGTTGACAGTATTTTAACATGCTGAACTTTGACAAGTTAGCCTTTACATGCAATATTCTAACATATATTAATGGTTTGAACAGTTAGGTTCATTTAGTTGCAGAGGTTCCTGATGCAGCAGGGTAAAGCGAAAACAAGAATAATCACTTCATCGAACCCTAAGGAACACTCAGAAAAACCTTAACGTAGCGACCGGTAGTTACCCAAGCATGGACCGCCATCATTCCAATCTTCGTTAGAAAGTGGTGCTCTCGAATCCTGAAAGAGCATGTCAAATCTACGACAGATAAATGTTCCAAAGGAACGATTTTATTAAAATCAATCAAAGGTTACAAATAATAATATTGACACTTGCTTAAATAGAAAATAAAACAAACCAGAATCCTCAAGGATTCGGGACTCCTAACTTGACTAAAAAGATCAAAATTACTCAAATCATCTACGATACAGGATCGCTAAATTGACTAAAATAGAAAAACTCAAAACTAACCAAATCCTCTAGGATTTAGAATCCCTAAATCGAATAAAATAGAAAATCTCAAAATTATCAAGAGGTAATTTGAGTTATTGTCAAAAACCACTAAAAAGGAAATCCTAAAAATATCAACTATAATTGAAAATAAATCCTACTGAAATTGAAATTCCCCTAATCTGTACTACATAAGTACATTCTTGTAGCATTTGCACCAAATGTGGATGTACTTTATTGCAATTTGTCTATCTTCAAAAACATATGTACATTATTGGTTAAGTATAGTGGTGTAGAGGTCCAATTCTCAAATTTTCTTTTATGAGCACACAACTTTGAACATACTAATACAATCACTACACGTTTATCATGTCAGCAACATAACTTCAATAATAATAATACATAAAACAAAATGTCATGCCCATGACAATTTAATTGTATTTTTGATATGTTTTTGGATTGATTTTGTAGGTTTGAAGATTCTTGAAATTGAAGGTTGAAGAACAGATAAGAGAGAGAGAGAGAGAGAGAGAGAGAGAGAGAGAGAGATTAGATAGAGAATTGTAGAGAGAAGAGAGAGATAATGTAAATGGAAAATGATTCCCTGCAGTTGACTCACAATAACTATCATAGACTCTCAAGGAGATGATTCCCTACAACAGACTTACATTATTTATTATGGACACACACTAAATCCCTAATATTAATCCCTAATTTCTCAATCCTTACATTCCCTTTCCCTGAAAACATCCTTGTCCTCAAGGATGGAAGCTTGGAATAGTGGCCAAATGGGCCAAGGAACTAAAATGGTTACTAACTGCAATAAGGGCCCAAATATGTTGATGGCCCAAATAGCCAAAATCTGAAGGGATTGGTAATTGCAATGCGGCCCTCGCTCCTTTCCTGACCCGGCCTAATAGAGTTGCTGACCCGTATATGGACCGATTGTTCTGGTCTCCAAAAGGCCCAACATAGTTGAAGAAATTGACAATTGCAATAGTAGCCCAATTGGCCCAATCTGTTGATGACCCTAGTTATAAAACATTTCTTTCCTTCGGACCGGAACACAACAGCCCACTTCTTCATACTTCTTCTCTCTTCAACACAACACAAATCCTCCTCCTTCTCTCTACATACCTCCATTAAAACGACACCCCATTTCCTTACTCTTTCTTCACGTAACCACAAATCTCCATTAAAACGACACCCAATCCTTCTTCCTTCACAAAACAGAAACCTGTCATTAGAGAAAAAGCCCCAATTCTTCTTCTTTTTCGACCAACAAAAATCCCTAGAAGTAAATTTCCAAAATTCCCAATCGATTTCTGAAATTCCTAATCTCTTCTTCAATAAAACCCTAACTTTTTCCGAAATCCCTAATAGTCGAAATCCCAACCAAAAATCCCCAAATTCTTCAATCAAAATCCCTAGCTTCTTCTTCTTCCTTTGATCTCCGATTCCCTTTAAAAAAATTTCCGATTCTTCTTCTCTCACTAAACCGGCGACTGCTCACCTTGATCTGTCATCGAATCTCTTCTAAAATTCCTCCAAAATGGCCTAAGCTCCACCAAAATCTCAACCTAGCCAAACCTTCCTCTTTCCTCCCGTATCAAACACCAGCAATGGAACCACGACACGTCTTTGATTTCAGGCCAGTTTCAGAGCTCGGATGTCAACCAAAAATACCTAAGGTAGACTTTCCAATCTCGTATGGGGTCGAACCACGCCAAGAGTCATTTGTTGGGCTAATTTTCGAGCTTGGTCATCCACTAGAGAGGCCAAAAGCTGATCTTCTAACTTCAAAACGACCAGGAGCAGGATCTGGTAAGCTTTTCTATTCTTAGTTATCTCTAAATTTTGGCATAAGGCCACTGTTGTTTGTATTGAGATAGTTCTAGGAATAGCTTGTTTTGGTGTGGTTTGGGAGCTTGGTACGGTGTGTTTAGGTAGCTTGTTTGGCAGATTTGGTGTTGATTCTGTGTTTAAGTTGATAGTTTGGGAAGATATCAACATTTCTTCATTTGGAATCTCTGCAAGTTCCCCTCCACTGTCAATCACGACTTCTGTATTTTCTACGTCCTCTTCATCACTCTCTTCCTCTTCTTTGAGCATAAAAAACTGCATTTTATCACATCGATGCTCAAAGGAATATACTTCATCACAGTTACAACACAACTTCTTATCCCTTCTAGCCTTCATTTCTGCATGAGTCAGTAATATGATGGGATACATTTCTAGTTGTGAGTTTACTTTGGTATCAATTGAAATCTCAACTGATGCCTCATGTAGTGTGGCTGGTTTAGTGACGATAATAGAGGCTGGAGTCTTGAATTCCTCATGAGACTCATAAACAACCACCACATGTTTCTCATTCAAAAACCTATCCAAAACAGCCTCACTAAACTCTCTCCAAGTTACATCCACTCTCCAAGTATAAACTAGTTAATACCATATCTCGGCTTTCTTTTCGAATTGACTAGAAGCTACTAGTTACTTCTGGTCTTGTGGAACCGAGTAAAGGAGAAAGGCCCTATCACACTTTTGGATCCACAGTTTCAAATTCGATCCATCAAACTTAGGAAAATTTTGAATGGCTGACTCTACTGGGTTTGAGCTAGAAAATACCTTGTTAGTTGAGCCCTTTGGATCTGATCTACTCCACCTAGTTTTGAATGTCAATATCTCTTCATGTATCTCTGAAAATATTTTGTTTACTTCCTTCATGAAAGCTTCATCATCTGAAACAAATATTATATACATGTCTAAACAACCTAAAGGGGGGTGAATGAGTTGTTAATCCGTCATTACTAAATTTTCGGATTAGTCAATATTACAAAAATAACCAATTCACCAAACCATAAAATCAAGTATAAAATGTGAAAATTAAAGAACACGGTCACCGAAAAACCACGAGCTGATATGTGTACCACACACGGTCACCGAAATCCATTATATGAAAAGAAGGTTACACCCTCAAGTGATACTCAGACTCTCACCCTAGATAACCTTAGGCTATGGACACTGCCACTCGCCACTCTTGGTTCAATCCCTAATGATATCCTCCGATACACTACTCTTGGCATGGGCACCTCCTAATCTACCCGCAGGCATTTTATTGTGGCACTTGACCAGTTGCTTTCGTACTAAGCCACCTTAGTCACAAGACTTACTTCTCAATGAAGAGATCAAAACCTATGTGGATATGCAATGATATCCAAAATGCAATTAATGCTAGGCAACACTAAATACTTATCTAGGATTAAATGATGTCAATAAAATCAATCCTAGATATCAAAATAGCTAATGTCATGGCATACAACTTAGCTATGTAGAGGATAACCAATCCTAGATACAAGCTATCACAAACAATCACAATCAAACAATGAGATCAATTTAGCTAGATGTTATACACCACACTTAAGACTAACAAGACATGAAGTGCAAGTGTGGGATGTGAAGAATGCACACATATAAGAATTGAAGCACAAATGCAAGATGTATAAAACATGCATAAAGATGTGTGTGTATGTGTGTGTGTACAACTAATCTCTTCAAGAGGCAAGCTTAGTGATTTACCTTTCGCTCTTGCTCTTGGAGTCACTGGGAATGCTTGGAAGCTTTCCATCGAGGACCTAAGCTACCCATTACAAATTCATCCCACAATGTGGTTTGTCAACGAAATAAGCCAATCAAAATATGAGGACCTTACATCATCCATTTCTAACACACTTTGTTGCAGGCACATGAAATCAAGCTAGAGAATCGGATCTAATATTTAAAGGAAAAATAAGAGAAGGAAGATCCCGGTATATATCTATATATATTTCTGTATTTTCTGCTTGCAAATTGTTTTGACTAGATTTGAAGAAGAAGAATGAGATCTAGGAAAGATAGAGAAAATTTGATAGAGTATAGGAATGGAATGTCACGGGTTGCCAGAAAGTCGCTCTGATACCATTTGTCATGCCCATGACAATTTAATTGTATTTTTGATATGTTTTTGGATTGATTTTGTAGGTATGAAGATATGGAAATTGAAGGTTGAAGAACAGAGTTTGAAGAACAGATAAGAGAGAGAGAGAGAGAGAGAGAGAGAGAGAGAGAGAGAGAATTGCAAAGAGAAGAGAGAGAATTTGTTAGAGAGAGAGAATAGAATTTGGATAAGGAAATTGTTGTAATATTTGATTCCTTGTAAAAATGGTAGTGAACACCTTTACATAGCCATTCGGCTAACAGAATGTAAATGAAAAATGATTCCCTTCAACACAATAACTATCATAAACTCTCAAGGAGATGATTCCCTACAACAAACTTACATTATTTATAATGGACACACACTAAATCCTTAATATTAATCCCTAATTTCCCAATCCTTACACAAAATTGTGGTGATGTGTATTAGTTTGCTCAAAGTATGCTCAAAGTGTATGCTCATGAGAGAAAAATTGCTCCAAATCCATCGGAATTAAAGTGTCAATATACATATCCACCATCATACACTGATAGCTTTCTCTAAACGCTGAGACTTGGTATCAATGTAGCAAATATAGTATTTGATCTCAACAAATATGTAGGCTACTGTCCTTGGCAAATTCATGATCCATTGGTGTCGAGATAAAAAATAAAAATAAAAATAAAAAAACAATATTGGTTGAATTCTCCAAAATGCAAAACATATAGAACAAATTTAGTAATAGACAAAAGGTTAAATGAGGTAATCCTCTAAGTCAAGCCCACAGACTCAACAACAACTAATAAAATGAAATAAACGAAGCCGAAAGAAATTGGATCCACAAAGATATTCAAAATTCTAATACAAAACGGTGTGTTTTGAGTTTAGGTCCTGATATAAAAACTTCATCGGTTTAGTTCTCCCGCTCGACAAGCATTTTTTGCATGTCTTCAAAAAATATCAATATGATTTGCCTCATTATCTTTAAGTTGGTCATTGTTATTTTTGATGATAATAGACTAAATTGATGCTACGATACAAGAGTCCTGAATTGATTAAAATAGAAAAGCTCAAAACTAGCTGAGTGGAATGGGGAATATGATTTGCCTCATTATCTCTAAGTTGGTCATTGTTATTTTTGATGATGATAGACTAAATTGATGCTACGATACAAGAGTCCTGAATTGATTAAAATAGAAAAGCTCAAAACTAGCTGAGTGGAATGGGGAATATGATTTGCCTCATTATCTCTAAGTTGGTCATTGTTATTTTTGATGATGATAGACTAAATTGATGCTACGATACAAGAGTCCTGAATTGATTAAAATAGAAAAGCTCAAAACTAGCTGAGGGAAATGGGGGGGTGTTTGGGGTTTCATGACTTATAACATTGCTTTTTTGTCCTATTTAGTAACGAGCAGGATGAGTTGTCTACAGCCTCCATTATCTACTTAGGCATGCAATGTGCTGACATATTTTTCCTCAAGGTGCTTATACTTTTAGTATTTAAGATTTTACATTAGGTCTTGTCACTTATAAGTTCAAAGTTTGTCCACAAATTTTTTTTTTTTTTTTGGCTTTTTCTTTTGTCGGAAAATTGTCCACAACTTTCATGGAATAAGACCTGCCAAATTCTTGCTCATTTTCCTTTTTTTTTTTTTTTTTTTCCTTTTTTCCTGAAGCATGGCAGTGCTACAGTTAATGAGAATTGAGGACAAGAGTGCAGATTGATTACTTGATTTCTATTTATTACAATCATCTCATTTTCGATATATTATTTATTAAGCACCTAGATTTGTCCTAAACTTCAACTTTTATGCAAATTTCACGGCCAATAATGTCTTACATGTTACAAACATGTACTAAGAAATACTATATTATCCGTAAGAGATGAGAGCAGAATTGATATAGACTATTTTTTTCATTAAGGAATGAGAGAAATACTATGTTATTTATGTTGGAGTTTGATTTAAGACGAAGAATGAAGTTTTTGGGTCTAGATTTAAATCTGTCTTTGAAGTTCCAGATTGAAGAAAAGCAATATATATATATATATATATATAAATTGTTTTTGTTTTTTGTTATATATAAAATTATTCACAAATTGAATGGAGTTAAAAATTAGGGTTTGGAAAAGATTAGGAGAGGTGACGACATGTTAGTGTGATGATGTGGCAGCTGACATGACACTTCCTTGTCAGCTGCCACGGCAAGTTGGATACAAATGATGGACAAAAATGTTCGATGTCTACCATTGTCCAAAGTTAATGAGAATTGAGAACAAGAGTGTAGATTGGTTACTTGATTTCTATTTATTGCAATCATCTCATTTTTTATGTATTATTTATTACAGCACCTAGATCTATCATAAACTTCAACTTTTATGCAAATTTCATGGCTAAAAATGTCTTACATGTTACAAACATATCCTGAGAAATTCTATATTATCTTTAAGAGATGAGAGCAAAATTGATATATATTATTTTACATAGGGAAATATCTTTTAACCCAAGGGATGGGCCTAGTTTATTATAGGTTGGGCACGTGGGCATTCATCCAATATAGATCAAGGATTCCTAGGAGAAAGCTTGGGGGTGGGGAGGTTGGGTATCAACAGAAAAAGAAATTGTCAATTATCTCTTATTTTTTATCATTTTGTTTAGCGAATCCTGCTTTAATGTGTTGTAAATTGTAATAATATATGGCAACTGTTGATTATTGGTGTTCAATCTCAACAGGCTGATATATGTCAGCTAGGCATGGATCAAAGGAAATTGAATGTACTTGCAAGAGAGTATTGCGATGACATAAAAAGGAAAAAACAAGCCCATCATTTTATCGCATTGTATGTCTAATTTTCCTCTTACAAATTTTCCTTGATATACTTTTTATCCTTTTTTATTTACTTAGTATCCGTTGGATACTGGGACATGCAGATGTGCTTCCAGGTCTTCAGCAAGGGCAAGAAAAGATGTCAAAGAGTGATCTATCATCTTCCATCTTCATGGACGATAAGGATGTATGATTTGGTTTCAAGAGTAGTAAATTATCAAGATAAGTGTATGAAAATATTGCATATAGTTTACTAATGGTTCAAGGCACTGTGTTTGTTTAACCTATTCTTATTCGGGATTGCTACTATTATTCTTTGTGGTGATATCATAGGGTGATATGAATGATAAGATAAAGAAAGCATACTGCCCCCCGAAGATTGTTTAGGGAAATCCGTGTCTAGAGTATATAAAATTCATTATCTTCCCTTGGTTCAATGATTTTAAGGTGGAGCGTAGTGCAGCCAATGGTAGTGACAAGTAAGTTCTATTGAAATTTTCATCACCAATTTAAAAAGATTCTATGTTTCACACTATGATTTATTTATTTTAGTATGGGAGTGGGTTGGTCAGTTTTTGCTTTCTCACCATGAAGTATTTTTGTGATTATGATGACTAAGAGTTGTGTTTTTTTCGTGCTATTCCACTGTAATGCAGGACCTACACAAGCCATAAGGAACTTATTGCTAATTGTGCAGAAGAGAAGTTACATCCTGCTGACCTGAAACCTGCTCTTTCAAAAGCATTAAATAAGATACTATAGGTAATTGCCTTTTTATATCTCTGTGAATTTGTTCAGGAGCAGTTGCTTGATGTAGCCCAACCTTATCCCACCCCATCCTCTCACTACTTTAGCAGTTCAGCTAATGTCCTGGTTGAATGACTTCATATTTGCATTCATATCTTTGGCATCGTCTGATTTTAATGATCGGAATATTACGTAGATTTGTTTAGTGCAAACTATAATTAGTCATGAGATGTGTAAGGTTATGTTTGGTGCAACTTCTAGAATAATGGTGAAACTTACCCCTCTTCTTTTCCTATCCCAAGACGAAAACAATGAAAAAAAGTATTTAAAAAAAGAAAAAAAAGAAAAGGAAGCTATTGGTGAATAATTCACTCTTCTTATCCTCAAGACCCTGCAATCTTTCTCTTAATCTCTTTTTTGAAGTATGCGACTATATGGAGAACCTTTTTCATTCACTTGTTGCCTTGTTAGTCTGCTGCATTTTTTGCCTGTCTTCAAAAACTATTGAATATGCTTTGACTGATTATCTCTGAGTTGGTCATTGTTATTTTTCATTAACTTTACTTCTGTATTTCGTTTTTGTGCTTCTCTCATGTAAAATATCCTACTTTTCTTTCTTGAATGATTCATTCATCATCCATGTGTAGTGGGAAGCCGAAGATGGTGGTTAAATTGAAACAAGAAGAAATAAATTGTACATGGACATAAATGTAGAAAATCAGATTAAGCAACAATATAACTTTGATATCTATAACTTCAAATTTATTGACCTCTGTTATGGCTTTATCAAATTCCATATAGTTCTTATGCGACCTACCAGAGGAGCATGTACTCGAAGTCTGTGTGTGTGTGTGTGTGTGTGTGTGTGTTTGAATTATCACTTAAGTTAATAAAATATGCTTTGATTGGGTTAGGATGACTCCGGAGGGAGGTTTCGGATTATGAGAAGTGTTGGGAAAGAGTGTATATAGGAGGATGAGTTGTTGAATCTTCTAACTAAGAAGCCTGAACCTATGAAACTAATTATAGCACGGTGTGTATAAAACTATCTAGAGGGGGGGTGAATAGATTTTACGCTTTTTACCCAATTTTTCGTGTTAGTCAAAATTACGAAATTACCCCTAAATAGATAAAGCAATAAATCAAGTAAAATATGCAGAAATTAAATAACACTTGATTTTTATGTGGAAACCCTCACGGGAAAAACCACGGGCTAGTAAGTAAGCCACACTCGAACCTCGAATCCACTAAATGTGTAAACGATTACAACCTAATCCCGGAAGTAATCACACACCTACCTAATTCCGGTATGAGTGAACCTAGTCCAATTTGCTTGCGATCTAAGCAACCTTATCCCGGAAGCTGCACACAAGACTTACTTTCTCTATGAAGAGAATGCAACCCTAAGTGAATATAAATATATCCAAAATGCAACATAGAGCAAGGGAACCCTATATGCTTATCTAAGATGATGAATTTGCAATTAAATCAATCCTAGATATTATGAGCTAGATGACATGTCATAAAGCTTAGCTAATCAAGATGAACAAAACCTAATTAGCTATCACAAAATAACACCCAATCATTTTCATCACAAATCAATCTCTAACTTGTATTTAATATATGATCAAAAACATACAAGTAATAGAAAGAGATTTCCAAATATGAACAACACTAAAATTAGATGAAGTTAGTAAAGAACATACCAAGAATGATGTGATGATTCAAGACCATGCATGGATCTATCCTATATGAGTATAGAAGATAGAATACAAAATATGATGCAATTTGGAATTGATTTAAGTGTTTAAAATGGCAATCTACTTTGCTTTTTCTCTCTTTTGAAAGTAGGGTTCTTGATGAATAAGAGTTGCCATCAGAACAAGAGAAAATGATGTATTTATAGAGGCCAACAAATGGCTGAGTGAAAAGACGAGATTGCCCTTGAAACTTACCGATCGGCGGTTTCATTCGGCGGCCAGGCCGCAGAATGTGACCGCTGAATGAGTCCCGAGAGAAACAGGGGAACTTCTACGGTTTCATTCGGCGGCCACCGACCGCCGATCAAACCGCCGAATTGGACCTGACATGAACAGGGGCACAACGGCGGTTTCATTCGACGGTTTCGGAACCGCCGATCAAACCGCCGAATTGACCTGAGAGATAAAATCAATCAGGTATGAACGGCGGTTTCATTCGGCGGCCAGGCCGCCGATCCAAACCGTCGTTTCACCAATTTTGGTGAAACCAAGGGAGAAGCCAAGGGCATTCTCCAACGGTGATCTTCGCGCTAAAAACAAGCACACAAGGTGCATGCGCGGACGTTTCCGAACAACAACGGGAAACGAATTACAAGACACATAAACACACAACAACATATAATCGAAGAAGTGCAAGAGTGATAAGTGACATGTGAAGAGAATGCACACAAATGCAAGTATGCTAAGTGAGTGTGTGCACTAAATCTCTTCATAGAAAATTAAGCACTAAACATATACCTTTGGAGTGCTTAACACTTGCAAGGGCCTTGAGCTTGAACACATTCCTAAGCTACCCTTACATGATCCCCACATATGGTTTGATCACAAAATAAACCAATTAAAAACTACGGGAATCCTTACAACCTATTTGCTATGATGGATTTGAACCATCCAGAAGAATGCACATTACTCAAGTATGCATTTCATTGAGAGCTATTAGTGTTGGTATGTTTTGTATTTTATGTTATGTGAACAACCACCACCCCAAACATCTCATTAGCCGTGTTTGGAAGAAAATAGTTATTCTAATTTAAAAATCATATTAAACTGCTGCTGTTTATAACAGTTTTTGTTTCAACAAAAAAAAAATATTATAATTTTTATTTTGTCTATGTTGATAAGTGTGATACATACTCTATCATTTAATTAATGTATTATACTCAAAGTAAAGATCATTTATCAAAAAATAAACATAATTTAAGCATTTATGTACCTCCGTCTTAAGGATCTTGTTACATTCTAAGTGGTGCATGTTGCAGCCCATATATTCCTGTTGATTATGGGTGATAACTGATTAGTGTAGATTACTTTTATCTCTTATTTTCTTCCATTAATTAATCCAGTATTATATTCTTTATTTTTTTTTGTAGAGATACAAAAGTGTGTGTGTAAGGATCTTAATATCTTAAAGAGAAAAATATTAGATTGCTATCAATGAAATTGATTGAGGCTTATACCATAAGACTGGTTCCCTCACTTTTTTCTTTTCTCTAATGATGATTATGCTTAAAGCATACTTTCCCTTTCCTTCGGAGGGGAAGACTTCTCGCCATTGACGAATCCTTCAAGATCCAGAGCTTCTATCACTGTTAAAACTTGAGTTCTCCAGTAAACATAATTGCAGTGGTCAAGTTTCAACGTGAGATTCAGGCTTAAAATCTTTGCTAAAGAGGAAAACCCCATAGTTTTGGTAGATCCAGACACGAGATTTTGAGATTCAGTTGAAGACGAGCTGTTAGATTGATTTTCCTCCATTGATGCTAGTTAGGAGCTCCGATACCATGAAACAAAAGCAAACAAATCGAAAAGAAACAAATGAATTTGATAACTCACACAAGATGCTTGATAAAAGGTCACAAAGAGAAAACATGTAAAGACGTCATTAACAAGACTATTTCTCACATTACATTTCTCAACAGAGAACATGTATATATATATTACAAGAATACAAGAATGTAGACTGATAACTGACTTGTAACAAAATCCTGATAATCAAGAGAGAAAACAACTAATTTGTGCCACATCAAATTCTTATGTTAACTAAATGTGCCACATCAGATTCCTTAATAGCATAACTGACTTTGTAACCAACTTCATGTTTTTCAAGCTTGAGGTGCTTTATGATATTTGTATTATTAAGCTCATTCTTACTTACACACAATACAAGTCCAACCTGATAAGCTGCACCTCTTCTCACTGGATTATGGCTTCCATCTTTATTGCAAGTTATATGAGCAAATGATGAATTGATGTTATCTCTTACATAGACTACATGTATTATTAGCTAGCATCACCTCCTCCCAAAACTATCATATTTTCCAGTACATTTAAATGAACTTGTTTGAATATTGTTTGTAGGGTACTGCTGAAGCATCATGCCATGTTTCATGGTAGCTTGTTCCTTAAAGTATTTGAACTCTTTGTTGAATCAAATTGTTAAATTTCGTTAGAATAATACTATTTTGTCTTTGGTTTCAACATGGAAAGAATCCTTGAAAGGTATGAGAGATATTCTTATAATGACAGGCAGCTTATTGCCAATGATGTAGAAGCACAGGTATGCATTTGATCTACTGAGCACATTTCAAATTCATTTATTAAATATGCATCATTGTCATAGTTTGAGTTGTTTTCATCATGCTTAATCAAGCTATTGCTTTTTATTTTCCATGTTAACAATGGCTTACAGTGTGGTATTATCGGTTGTAAATTGTCATTGTTACATTTGTTGGAATGAGTATTTGGCTAGTGAAGTAAAAAACGATGCCATGATCATAATTTTATGCTTAAACCAATGGTGACTCACTTGCATATTCATGGTTTGTTTATTTCAATTTACATATGCATTAATAACCATCCTTGAATCCATGGCTTTATAGTTTGTAGTTCGTAGTTGCTGTAACCTTGGACTATTTATTTGTTTGTGTACTTCGAAAAAAATCATTTGTTGTCTTTGAGGTCATAGGTTCATCCATTAACCTGACAATTTACAACTTATTTTCTCTGAGATCCATATTTTTGGAAACAGGTTCATACAAAAACATAAATAAGTAAATGGCATGTATATTGCAGAATGGAAGTTGGAGTCTAGAACATGCAAAATTGAAAGCTAGGGTGGAGATTTTGCAAAGAAATCAAAGGTATGGACATGAATGTGAACGAGTTCTCTAATTCGTAGACAATGAAAGAAACGACTATATGAAGTATGTATACCTTTGTAATGGCTGCGGGCAGTACATGGGAAAAGAGCTTGACTCCCTAAGTCTCAAAGAACTTCAAAGTTTGGAGCAGCAGCTTGGTTCTGCTCTTAAACGCATCCTAGTCTCATTAAAGACTACATCTCTACTTATTATTACCTTAAAACCTTTTTGATCTCTAAGCCAAATCCTATAACCCTTGACACTTAAGGGATAGCCTAGAAACACACTCCTCTAAGAGATCTAGGTTCTAACTTACCTTCAGATTGGTGAGCATAGGCTGCACACCCAAAAACTCTTGTGTTTGAGGCTTGGTGGTCTACTGGTCCACACTTCATCAGGGGTTTTAAGGTTTGTGGCAGTTGAGGGGGATCTGTTAATAAGATAAGCTGCAGTAGCAGCAGCTTTGACATGCCCGAACCGGTTCTACAAATGTCACTGTAAATTAACCTAATCTACCTCGGTTATATTAAAGGGACGCGCGAGTCTGGTGACCCTATTGCAAGTGCACAAGTCGTTGAACTAGTGTAGTGAGCAAGTAAGGGTATCGTTCCCACGAGGAAGGCAGTATAAAGACGCTTAAATTTACTTAATTCTACAATTCTCTAATTACGCTAAAACAAGGTTGATTAAATTAACTAATGATTAACAAATTAACTATGCTAGGATTGATTGGCTAAGTAACAATTACAACTACTTGATTCAAATTCTAGATTAAAAGTTGTTAAGGGAATAGATTCATTCAAGTATAATCCTAGTTTCTAATCAATCAATCATTAGGCTTAGTCGTCCTCAATTACTAACATGCATCTATTCATGGGAATTATTAAGCACTAAATTCTCAACTTAATCACAATAAAATCTAAGATTAGAGAGTGATTAAAGGAAAATTAGTCAAATGTTAGTAGAGAATTACAAGTTAGTAATCTCTACACTTAGATGTTACACTAGTAATATGCAATAATTGGTCACATGCATACAATTTCATCAAGTTATTGCACCATAAAGAAGATAGGTGGTTGCAACCACCACTCATGCAAGCATTAAAGTACATATGCATAACTTGAGAGGATTATTTCAATATGATTGATTAAATAACAAAGGAAATACAAGAATTACCTCTAATCCCCTAACAAGAGGAATTAGTTACACATAGTATCACAATTACAAAGATATACAAACAAAGGAAACATCACCAATTGACAAGCTTGTGAAGTGGAAATGATCCTCCTTGCAATCCAAGCAACTAATTCTTCTATGGCAACTTAAAGTGATCACTCTAAGTAACCAACATATGGTGTTTGGCTACCTAGAAAGTGGCCAAGAAAATAACTATCTCTCTTGATTGCTAAGAACAAAATATCTACTCAATATCTACTTCTCTCTATCTTCTCTCTAACTTACTATATCTAAAATGTAAAAACTAAGTATATGTTTCTAAGTTGAGAGCTTTCCTTGAGTAGCTTGTTGAATGCAAGTGTGTATGCATGAGAGAGAAGGCCTTCCAAGGACAATAGGTGGAAAAAGAGGCAGCTTTCATTGACTTTGGGGCAAGCTTTGACCATTTGCAGCTCATCAGAGTTGTCGGCGGGTATGTGCGGCGGCTTTGTGCCCACTGCATGAACCCGCCGGGCTTGTTTTTCCTTCACCGCGGACTTGTTCCGCGGGACTTGTCTTGCTGTGTCTCATGCATGAACCCGCCGGGCTTGACGGCGGCTTTGTGCCCGCTAGACAGAGTGTCTGAACTCGCCGAGTGACAAGATGCTCCTTCCGGCGGCTTCGTGCGGCGAGAAATGTCCCGCCGGTCTGAATGCATGAACTCGCCCTCTAGCTTTTCTTCTGTTTTCCTCTTAATTTGCCCTCTTTTCATCACTTTGGACAAAAATGCCCTTGAAATGCCTATTTTACCTGAAAAGACTTATTTACAACATTAAACACATAGACTACTTAGAAAACGATTACAAAAACAAGGTAAAAGGGGCACTAAATGTAAACATTTGGAGCGTGATCAGACCCCCAAACCTGACTTTTGCTCGTCCTCGAGCAAACCATAAATGCTAAAAACTAAACTAAAAGTAAATTTCCACTATGTACACAATATATACAACGCACAATAAAACATTTCCGAGAGCCAATTAACAAATATGCCAAAAGATGTGATGAGTTAGGAAGTGAACATGCGAAAACCTCTAGTTAGATGCCAGCACGATCACATTCCTCAAAAACACGCTACACGGTGCATCCCACACTCTAAGTACTCAGTTTCAAAAACAAAGCACTCAAAAGCAAGAACTCAATTCGCCTTGACTCTATCCTTACCAGACTTCAGTCTGATTTTCTCTCAGAACCTAAGTTGCTCTCAGATAACATATGCGAGTAAGAATTTATATATAAGAATCAAATGTAACGCATATGCAATTAAAATTAACGCACAACTTGTGGAAACTGTTTCATGAATGAATTGATATGCCACAAACGTGGAAAGAGCATGCTTAACTCGCATTCCCCAGCCAGACTTCCTAAAAGATCAACTAGGTCTTTCCATGGTTATAACGGGGCCAAAGGGTGATATGGACGAATCACTGGAATTTTGAAGTATTTGATCAACCTTAAATTTCGCTATCGTAGCTCAATATTATAAGTCTCCATGTGTCTAGGCTAAGACTTCAATTTCTTGTGTTCTAATTAGTACATAGATTAAAACACTTATAAATAAATGATGTGCTAAAAGTTTTTTTTTTTTTTTTTTTTTTTTTTTTTTTTTTTACAATTTGCACAACTATCTATCATCGCCTGAGTACACGCTATCTACTGAATTTCGTGCTTTACTAATGCATCTATATCATGCATATCTTTGATCAAAATACTACATCATTCCAAGTGACATAAAAGGAATTTTTGGTGTGTGATGGAAAGAAAGGTTTGTGTTTGGCCTCAAAGTTGGTAGTTGGAGCACACATCACAACATGGACAGTGTTTGGGCATTTGGTAGCTAAGCACACATGCCTAGAATCATTTCCAGAAATCTGTCTAACTAGGGAATACAAGTCTAACAAGCAGTCCACAATTTTATTGTTCATGGCATCCAATTATGCAATATGAGATCATGTATGATTTGGAAAAGTATTTACCCTCATAAGGTGAAATTTTAGGCTCTGTTCCTTACGGGTAGTCTCCACTATTGGTTAATGCAATCTTGCGCTCAGTTCTATTCACTAGGCACAAGAGAAAGGGACTATTGCACCATGTGCAATGTCATCTCGAAATGCCATTGTGATAGCTACAATTTAGTGATCAATGCATGCACATTTCCTTAATCAACACATACCTCTTAGCATCTTTATTAAACACATATGTTCCCTTGGCTCAATCGGAATTCTTTTGAAAATTTAAATTTTTTTACACAATTTAAACTAAGGAAAACAATATATACCAGACACTATATACATATGTACAATCATGTGAAGGATTGGCTAAGTGTTAATGTGCCCACACCCCCAAACCTAAACTCGACATTGTCCCCAATGTTTGCACACGGAAGACAATAAAAGAGTTCGTTGGTTTGGTTGTTTGGCCAACAAACAACTTATCAATCTCATGCAAAAAGGAACCAATATGTACAACACATGATATCCTATCCATCATGTACACTACTTTCAAAAATCCTAAGCACTATCAATCAATCATACAAAATTTTCCACACTTAGATCTAAACATGTTACTAACTAAGAAAATATATGCAAGTAAGCAATATAGATATATAATAATAAAAATAAAAAGACTAACTATAATCCCCAAAAGTAAAATACTGGGTATACAAAAATGAGGAATAATGCTCCGCCCACAAAAATCCATGCGGCGTACCAATCCGCCTACATGAAAAAGTCATCGTCACTGAGGTCTAAAGGTGTGAAATGAACTCCTCTGACGGAAGTAGCAGAAAATGAGCTCAGGAGGAGGTGGTGGTCCAATAGAAGGAACGATGTGCGTCGGGGACTCGGGCTCCTCTACAATGTACTCCATCGGATGAGTAGTCGTCTCCTCATATCCATCCGGAAGAAGCTCAATATTCACTACACGGGACTCCACATACGCCACATGCTCCACCTGCTCAGGTATCTGCTCCTGGAATGGTTTCCGATCCTCTATCCCCTTCGGAAACAGTCCTCGCATCTCCTCTGTGTAAATCCCTCTAAACTGGTCCGGTAGACTCCTCTCTATCTCTGGTTTCCCTATCACCTGTTCTAAAATCTGCTGTTGCTCACATAGTAAGTCCATGAAGTTGAAATTCTGCTAATATAGGTCTGGCGGAGCCATTGGACTGAAAAATAAATCATCAACATCAATAAAAGTAAAGGGGTTAGGTATACCTGTCTCTGGCAAGGGTGGAATAGCTGATGTCTCTGGTGCGATGGGTGTCTTGTCGTGCCTGTGCTTCTGATGGTGCTCCTCCTCCCGATCACTCGAGTGATCACTCGGCTCACCCATCTGGTAGCCCATCAACTGTGCCACTGCTCCAGTCAATCCTCTCACTTGCCTTGCAAGGCGGCGAACAGTTCGTGATAGGGCGGTATTAGACTCTATCAATTCCTTGTAGGACTGCATCATACTCTTCGCCCACTCTGGTGCATCTCCCTCTCGCTCAGACTCTGTCTTCTCAGACTCATCCTCATCAACTCCTACATCGGACTCCTCACGAACCTGTGCTTCTATTCTCTCCTGCTCTCTCCTCGTGATTGACCTCCGCTGGGCCAATCTCTGCTCCCTCTGCCCACGCAAACTGAGAAGCCTCTCTATACCTCGCTTTCCTTCGGCCGCTTCATTGTAGGCCCTTTTGCCTACATTTCCCACTGGTGTCAGAATCCTATCTGCAGGCAAGTCCACTCGAAGGCCTGCCTTTCGTGCAAAATGGGTGATCAAACACAGAAAGAAGAGGCTCAAATTGCTTCGTCTCCCAGACTCTGCTATTCTCTTCACTATCGTACGCCCGACATCAAATTCCAACTGGTTCTTCATATGGTAGAGCATAATAGCTATCTTCTTCTTCAAGTCTGTCCGGTGTCCACTAGGCACGAGGGAGTAACTAAAGTAGATACTCCAAAAATGCTCCTCGAACCCTAGATCTCTCTGGTAGACCTTACCGTCCCAAAGGATGTCTTCGTTCCCGGTGAGTGCAACACCAAACTGTTGGTCATAATGCTCGAAAAGGGCATTTGGCTCGTACCCCTCCTCCCACTTAGGATAACTTTAAGTGTGGAGGTACTCATTGATCTGCTCGGCGGTCATAGAGATGGACTTCCTTCAGACCATAACCGGAGCTCCCCTCTCGAACTCATCCGGGTCTATGGCAGTATAAAACTCCTGAACAATCCTGCGGTTGGCTCTCTTTGGGAACGATACATAGGACTCCCACTTTCTCCGGCGGATCTCGTCAAAAATCACCGTCTCCCCCAATTCATCGAAGCTCACGTCTCTCTCGATGAGGATGGGTCGCCTAGTGGTTCTCTCAAGCCGCTCTCCATAGATTTCCTTAGCTGTCCTCTCTGGGCGTGAGCATTTTTCCTTTTCCTTTCCCTTTCCCTTTCCCTTTCGGGATGCATCACCCTTCTCAAATGTAGATGCTTTCCTTTTCGGTGCCATATATGGTTAGAGCAACAAAAACACAACAAGCAACTCCAAATAGGTTAGCACTTGGGTTAGTGACAACATTTGAAAACTACATTTTATCTAAAACAAATTCTATAACCAGTTAAACTACTAATACTATGTGTGTGTGTGTCCAATTTAATCTACTCATCAAGTTAGGAACATCAATGCAATCATGTTCAAATGGAAATTGGTGCCAATTGTATGCACAACATATGCCACATATACGTATTATCATCAAACATTTTATCCATGCAAATGTATATACAATTAGCATCAACTCAATCACAAATGTGTGTACATTGTATCCCAAGTTGTGCAAACACATATTGACTTACTTGACAAACATTACTCAATTCATTGCTCACAATTGCACACACAATTTGCACATACATTTGCAATCACCACGTCCTCACACAATTTGTACATAATAGATTGTCAATATACATGCACATCACTTGCAATTACCATATTTCCATCATCAACATTTCACAACTCCCTTCATCAAACAATTTCAACATTTCAATCACTAATACATCCTAAATCTACCCAATTTTCGTCCAACCTCCATCAATCAACCACAAAGAAAGCATTCAACCTATCGTTCCTTTAACATGCAAGATTCTATGTCAATTTTGAGCAATAACCACATCACACGAATCAAACAACATAGACATATAATTTCGAAACCCCAAATTCGGCCAAATTCCAACCCTAACATGAAAATTTTCACAAAATTGATTCAAACTAGGTGAAAATGGGTCGGAATTAGTCCTAGCATGCATAACTAACATCAATTGCATCAATTAATCTCAAATAATTCACTCAAACTCAAGAATTGTGCAAGAACCCTAACTGTCGCAACCTAGGGCATTTCAAGCCAAATTTTTCATGAATTCATGCTTAAATGAGATAAAGTGAAGATTACTTACCTTTGTGTTAAGTTTTCGACTTGATTGGAGTGGGATTGGGGAAGAAGTTTCATGGTTTCTCACGGGAAAATGGAAGAAATTTGAAAAGAGGAAAGTTTGTCGTGGAAAACGACATGTCCTATTTATAGGGCTTGGATTCGGGCGGCTTTATGCTCGCCGCACAAACCTGTCGCGCCCTATTTTTGGCTCAAAACGCAGCGTTTTGGTCATTGAGGACTACGGCGACTTCCTTTACGGTGGGTTTATTCCCGCCGTATGAACCTGCTGGAGTTACCTTTTTTTCTGGCGAGCTTGTATCTCTTGACCGGCGGCTTTATTCTAGCGCACAAACTCGCCGTCATCTTTTCTCTCATTTCTGGCGAGTTTCAACCCTCTGGATGGCGGGCTTATTCCCGCCGAGATGGAACTCACCGTGGTTCTTCATGCGTGGCCGCGGGTTCGTCTCTTCTGGACGGCTGGACATATCCCGCCGTGATGAACTCGCCAAAGTTTGACTTCAAGTCCCGCGAGTTCAAGCATTCTGGAAGGCTGGACATGTCCCGCCGTCTAAGCTCGCCAACTTCCATGATCCTTCAGAGACAATTTCGTGGGCTTGTTCATTCTGGATAGCTTAACATGTCCCGCCTCCAGAACCCGCCGTCCTTGAAAAATTTCTATTTTCAATTCCTTCATTCTTTTATCTTGATTTCCTAACACCTACACAACATGTTCAACAAACACACACAATACACACATATTTCCTACATTAATTAATCTACATGAATATGCTTAACCTGAGGATTTTAAAACCCCCAAACCTTTCTTTTGTACACCCTATCTCATAATGATTTAATTTCAAAGCTCGGTGGGTACACAAGAGCTCGAGTTGGATTGTCAATTTCCTTATCACACTTCAAAACAATTCATTTCATTCAAAACTCAAATATGTACAATGCAAAATACATCAATGTTGTAAGTGTGTCTTTGATATACAATCCATGCACACTTAAATAAACATCACTTCATTCATCTCCTCCATGCCCCATTTGAGATGGGTGGTTCAATCACAACATACCCCTTTTCTTTCTTTTTGACCCATAAGGGTCCTTTCCCACTAAGCCCCTCCAACTTGGATTTTGCGATCCAAATGGACTTGACATTGGCTTTGGGAACAGGGGTGGCATATTTTCTAACCTGCCATCTTTTGTTTGGACAATTAGGCCTGATGTGGCCTATTTTATGGCAGTAATGACATATAGGAATGAACGTAGAAAATGTACCTCCTGATGTAGATTGTGGAGGTTGAATGCAGTTCTTTCTTCTCGGCCTTCGCCTTGGTTTTGGTTTCGGAGCAAAAGTGGTGGACTCCTCATGTGATACATGCATAGTCTTCCTTGAAGGTGGTTTTACCAACCCTTCGGACTTGACCGGAGTGCCTATCTTTGGCATAGCAATCTCAACTTAAGTCTCCTCATTCTTCACTCTCAAGATTTCTAGGGCCTTGTCCCTAGAATGTATCTCCTCCTCCATGACTTTCATCTTGCCTTCGAATTCCTTGCTCAAAGACTCATTCCTTTCTCCGAACTCATCTTTCACTAGGGAGAAATCATCTTCAATTTTGTCTTGGAGGGCATAATTTTCCTCTAAAGCCTCATCAAGCTTAGTAGTGAGTTCAAAGTTCTTCTCTACTAACTCTCGGTTTTCTTCCTTGAGTTGAGTGATGGTGTCTTCGTAACTTGATGAATCATGCTTCAAAAGTGCGGTCTTGTTAGTCACCTCGCTGTGAGCGAGTGCTACGTACTCCCCGAACGTAGAGTGAGGTTTATCATCTTGTTCGGCACTTGCGATGTTAAAACCAACACTACCTTTCAACGGATTCTTCATGCTTTCAAACACTTCAAACTCTACTGTTTGACCTAAAACCGTCATGGAGAGTCGTCCCTTGTGGACATCGATGATTGCCTTGGCAGTTGACATAATGGTCGCCTAGCAATATCGGTATCTCCCTTGCCTTGGATGAATCGATCTCTATCTCTAGAATAACAAAGTCAGCTGGGATGATCAATTCGCCCACCTTGACTAACACATCTTCAACCACTCATGTTGGATGTCGTACTGAGCGGTCGGCTAATATCAATTCCATGGTAGTCGGCTTCAATCCCTCTAATCCTAAGTCCTTAAACAATGCATAAGGCATCAAATTGATCGAAGCTCCTAGGTCTAAAATTGCCTTCTCCCTCCAAGTTTCACCAACTGATATGGTAATGATGAAACTTCTCAGATCCTTCATCTTAGGTGGCAATGCCGTTTCCATGGCTGCACTTGCTTCTTTGGAGATCACTATTCTCTCCAGAAATTCCTTCTTCCGCGCCTTTGAGTTGAGTTCCTTGAAGAACTTGGCGTATGCGGGCATTTTCTCAATCACCTCAAGTAAGGGAAGGCTCACATTCACCTTTGATAGGATGTCATAGATCTCCCTGAAGGCTTGGTCCAACTTCGACTTCTGAAGCCTTCCTGGAAACGGAATTGGAGGCACATACAGGTTAGGCGATTTATGTATCCTTGAAGTATCCTTGTGTCCTCTCTCCGGACCTTTGCTCGTTCCTATCCCTACTTGAGTATCAAGATCATTCTTACTAGGCACTTCCCTGTCTGCTGAAACATTATCAGGAATATCAGAAATTTCAAGTGGATATGGGTTAGAAAGTACCTTACCACTTCTTAGTACCGTGGCTGACTTGGCTTGTTCAGACTGACTTGAGAGCTTCCCTGGCTCCTTCTTTTGACTAACTTCAGCATACTCCCCTATTTGTCTTTCCAATGTCTTGACTACTCATTCCATAGAAGTAATCCTGATGTGGTTAGGATCATTGGTGTAATACTGATTAGTGGGCCTGTACTCATTGTCTTTCTGGCCTTGTTGGCGCCAAGGTAAGTTTTCCTTTACCTTCCATGGTTGCGTACTCTGCTGTGGTCTTGATTGGTATCCCTGAGGTGGATACCAGTTGTTGTTGTTGTTGTTGTTCTGTGGAGGTAACGGGGGATTCAAACAGTGGTTGTTTTCGTAATTCAGGTTAGGATGCCTTGCCCATCCCCGATTGTACGTGTTGGAGAAAGGATCATCCAACTGTCTTGACTAGCGTGGCGGATACACCACTTGTAATTCTTCTTTCCTGGGTGGCACTGGCTCAACCATGGAATTCATGTCCATTCCACGGTTTTCCTTAAGCAAAAAACCTGATCCCCTACCATAGGTTGGTTCCCAAACCTACTCATGAGTGTCTCTATGTTCTTACTCATATCGTTCATTTGACTTGCCATTTCCATACTCATTCCTCCTCGACTACCTCGAGTGTTCCTCTGCTGGGAATTCTGTTCAAGCATCTCGTACTTATCAAACACAAACTGTGCCATTTTCTCTCGCATCGCTCCTCCACTTGCGTTATCAACGATCGCTTGTGAAAGTCCCATCAATCCATCATAGAAAGATTGAACTTGTGATACTAAAGTATACTCATGGTGAGGGCACTGTGCTAAAAGTAGCTTGAATCTACCCCATGATTCATGAAACGCACCCCCTTCCCTTTCCTGGAAATCAGCTATCATACTTAGTATTTCTTTTGTCTTCCATGAGGGAAAATACTTGGCTAAAAACTTCTGCTCAACACCGCTCCATGTGGTAAGTGATCCTGCTGGTAATGCCATGAGCCACTTCTTGGCGTCGTCTCTCATGCAATATGAAAAACATCGCATGCGTAAGTGATCCTCCGTCAAGTTCCTGAGTGGAAAAGTGGTCACCACATTGTAATATTCCTTCATGAATTGAAGGCAGTCTTCGCTTAGGTTACCACCAAAGTGCGGGAGTGTGTTGTAGTGCAAGTTTTTCAGCTCGTAATTCCTCTGGGCATCATCTAATAATATAGCTGAAGGATGTGATCCAACGGTAGGCAATGAGAATTCCTTCATCATCTGTTGATCCTGTCCGTGTTCTGAACCAGTGGAGGTACTGCTAGAAGAGGTTGACCCTTCCTGAAGGTCGGATAGTCCTCTAGAATTATCCGTCATCGTCGGTAGCCTCGCTATGCGATCAATATTTTCAACAAAAGGTTCAAGTGGACTAGCCAAAGATCGTCTTCCGTGCATCAATTCGTGACAAGAAACCTGAAAGTACACTACAATAACTACCAAAAGGATAAATGTTCAAAACAGAAATTTATTACGATTATGCAAGGATTAAATAGACTAATGTTATAAAAAGAAACGTCCTGCCGAATTCCCCGGCAGGGGCGCCATAAATTTTGACATGCCCGAATCGGTTCTACAAATGTCACTGTAAATTAACCTAATCTACCTCGGTTATATTAAAGGGATGCGCGAGTCTGGTGACCCTATTGCAAGTGCACAAGTCGTTGAACTAGTGTAGTGAGCAAGTAAGGGTATCGTTCCCACGAGGAAGGCAATATAAAGACGCTTAAATTTACTTAATTCTACAATTCTCTAATTACGCTAAAACAAGGTTGATTAAATTAACTAATGATTAACAAATTAACTATGCTAGGATTGATTGGCTAAGTAACAATTACAACTACTTGATTCAAATTCTAGATTAAAAGTTGTTAAGGGAATAGATTCATTCAAGTATAATCCTAGTTTCTAATCAATCAATCATTAGGCTTAGTCCTCAATTACTAACATGCATCTATTCATGGGAATTATTAAGCACTAAATTCTCAACTTAATCACAATGAAATCTAAGATTAGAGAGTGATTAAAGGAAAATTAGTCAAATGTTAGTAGAGAATTACAAGTTAGTAATCTCTACACATAGATGCTACACTAGTAATATGCAATAATTGGTCACATGCATACAATTTCATCAAGTTATTGCACCATAAAGAAGATAGGTGGTTGCAACCACCACTCATGCAAGCATTAAAGTACATATGCATAACTTGAGAGGATTATTTCAATATGATTGATTAAATAACAAAGGAAATACAAGAATTACCTCTAATCCCCTAACAAGAGGAATTAGTTACACATAGTATCACAATTACAAAGATATACAAACAAAGGAAACATCACCAATTGACAAGCTTGTGAAGTGGAAATGATCCTCCTTGCAATCCAAGCAACTAATTCTTCTATGGCAACTTGAAGTGATCACTCTAAGTAACCAACATATGGTGTTTGGCTACCTAGAAAGTGGCCAAGAAAATAACTATCTCTCTTGATTGCTAAGAACAAAATATCTACTCAATATCTATTTCTCTCTATCTTTTCTCTAACTTACTATATCTAAAATGTAAAAACTAAGTATATGTTTCTAAGTTGAGAGCCTTCCTTAAGTAGCTTGTTGAATGCAAGTGTGTATGCATGAGAGAGAAGGCCTTCCAAGGACAATAGGTGGAAAAAGGGGCAGCTTTCATTGACTTTGGGGCAAGCTTGGACCATTTGCAGCTCATCAGAGTTGTCGGCGGGTATGTGCGGCGGCTTTGTGCCCGCTGCATGAACCCGCCAGGCTTGTTTTTCCTTCACCGCGGACTTGTTCCGCGGGACTTGTCTTGCCGTGGCTCATGCATGAACCCGCCGGGCTTGACGGTGGCTTCGTGCCCGCTGGACAGAGTGTCTGAACTCGCCAAGTGACAAGATGCTTCTTCCGGCGGCTTCGTGCGGCTAGACATGTCCCACCGGTCTGAATGCATGGACTCGCCCTTTAGCTTTTCTTCTGTTTTCTTCCTAATTTGCCCTCTTTTCATCACTTTGGACAAAAATGCCCTTGAAATGCCAATTTTACTTGAAAAAGACTTATTTACAACATTAAACACATAGACTGCTTAGAAAACGATTACAAAAACAAGGTAAAAGGGGCGCTAAATGTAAATATTTGGAGCGCGATCAAGCTTCTCCCTAAAAATTTGATTCAGACCAGAACCAATTAATAGACATATAACTTTATCGAAGATAGTTCTATTTATTTTCTCTGCCACCCTATTATGTTGAGGTGTATATCTCACAATTTTGTGTCTTAGAATACCCTCATCACTATAGAATTTGTTGAACTCTTCTTTACCGAATTCTAGGCCATTATCGATTCTAAGAGTTTTAACCTTCTTGATGGTTTGATTTTCAACCAACCTTTTACAATCCTTAAAATTGTTAAAGGCTTGGTCTTTGGATTTCAGTAGATAAATCCAAACTTTCCTAGAATGGTCATCTATAAGAGACAAAGTATAAGCTCCACCATGTGTGGGAACCTTTGCAGGCCCCCACAAGTCAGAGTGAATATACTCAATGACATCTTTGGCGGTATGGCGAGCTGAATTGAAGCTCAATCTATGTTGCTTCCCTAAAATACAGTTCTCACAAAACTCTAATTCATTCACTAAGTCCCCACAACAGATTTTGCTTACTTAGTTCACTAAGCCCTTTTTCACTCATGTGGCCAAGTTTTAAGTCCTACAAGACAGATTTATCACTAACATTTGATGCTACATTGGCAGCATTGTCAATGACTGTCTCACCTCTCAACACATAGAGGTCATTCCCTTATCACCTTTAAGGATGACAATGGAACCTCTAGAAGCCCTTAGAATTCCTTTTTCAGCCTTATAGGAATACCCTTCCTCATCTAAGACATCTAGAGTGATAAGGTTCTTTTCAGATTTGGTACGTACCTAACATTCCTAAAGACTCTAACTATACCATCAGACATCCTAATGGCTATAGATCATATCCCTTCTATATTGGATTGCGGATTATTACCCATCAACACACTTCCGCTACTGAGTTCGTTAAACTCTGTAAACCAGTTTCTAACTGGATTCGTGTGGAAGGAACATCATGAATCAAGGATCCACTCAACTTTGATTTTCTTTGTACTCACAATGAGTACTTCACTAGGCTCATAAGACTTAGATGTCATAGCTGCATCACCTTCACTTTGAGTTCTATATTGATTTTTCATTTTAAACTCAAAACAGTATTTCTTGATATGACCCTCTTTCCCACATAAATAACATTTCATAGAACTGTTTCTGTTTTTAGACTGTGACCTACTATAGTTTGGGGTTTTACTTCCACCCTTACCCTTACTATTATTAGGATTGTAGTTACTGTTTCTAGTTGGTTGTCTACCTCTAGCAAACAGATTCTCACCCCCATCATTCTTCTCTATTTTTAGCTCTAAGTCTTTAGACTTTAAGGCTGAAACACACTCTTCAAGTGTGAGAGAAGACCTGTCATACTTAATAGCAGCCTTAACATCTCTAAAATATTCAGGAAGTGAGTTGAGGAGAATGATTGCCTCATTCTCATCACTCAACTTCTCATTGTCACCAGCATTAGCTAACTCTATAGTTATTTTCTTAAATTCATCTAGATTCTGACTTAGGGGTTTACTCAGGTCCATCTTGAAACTAAACAATCATTCTTTTAAGTAGATTTATTAGTCAAGATTTAGTCAAATACAGACTTTCAAGCTTTTTCCAAACATTGCATGCAGTAGTTTCATCATTCACTTCTCTAAGTATATTATCAAATAGAATGGAAGCTGGACTTTGGAACATGCAAATCTAAAAGCTTGGGTGGAGGTTTTGCAAAGAAATCAAAGGTATGGACATGAATGTGAATGAGTTCTCTGATTCGTAGACAACGAAAGAAACAGTAATACGGAGTATGTATACATTTTTGATGGCTGCAGGCATTACATGGGAGAAGAGCTTGACTCTCTAAGTCTCACAGAACTTCAAAGTTTGGAGCAGCAGCTTGGTTATGCTCTTAAACACATTACGAACTTCAAAGGGTAACTTAAAGTTTCTGAAACGTAATTTAATATGTTAAATATGCAATCAATCAATATTATAATATATATATATATATATATAACTAATTAGTGCCGGATGTAAATGATAGATAAAAGTGTCGGATGTCTACCATTATCCATATACAAGAGCTTTCCCACAACAGGAAAGGGAAATAAATAATTACAATCAATTGCAATAATAACTAATTCCTAAATAATAAATAATTACAATCAATTCTAAGTCAATGCAATAATAAAGAAGATTAGGTGCTGTTTAGAACCATTTTTAAAAATGGTTTTCTGTTTTTAAAAATAAAAACAACTTTAATATTGTTTGTTTACACGTTTTACAAAGTTGTTTTTGAAAACAAAAATCAAAATTTTAAAATGTATAACTAAAAAGTTAAAAACAACTTTCTATTGTTTTACACCATGTTCAAAAATATCATTTCAAAACAAATTAACTTTTCCCTTCAAACAACTACTTTACCTATTTTAAAAACAACAACCAAACACTTTTACATCGTTTTCCGTTTCAAAAAACTACTTTTAAAAACATTACCAAACACATTACATTTTTAAAACATGATTTCCATTTTTTTTAAAAAGTTTTCAAAAGCACCATTTTAAAAACGATACCAAACACGCCCTTAGTTTCTTATTTTAACATTAAACCATTAGATTATTAAAATCTCTCTCTAACACTATTGCAAATTCCGTTGTTTTCCCTATTAGCATCCCTTTGCAAGTTGTATAATTGTATTTGTCACCTAGCTCCTCTTTTTTTTTTTTTTTTTTTTTTCAATAATACTAGAGGACCCGAAAAAGTGACTCAAATTTTTGATCCAAACCTATGTGGTAACATCACACACAACATGGGCCCACATCACTCTTCTCAAAGATCCCATGTGATGTTGCCACATAGGTTTGGGTCAAAAATTTGAGTCACTTTTTCGGATCCTCTAGTATTATTGCTTTTTTTTTACATTGCTCATCATCTTACCATGTGTCTGAACTATCTAATTTGCATTATTTATTTCCCAAACATATGAAGTCAATACTTTTATAATCAACCAAATGTGTCTTATCATTGAAACTTAACAAAAATTATAATCCCATTTTATGCTTTAGCATTTGCTTCAACTTTTGCGTCTCAAATGACCCTTCATGACAATCTTAGGTAATGTTTTCAATTTCGTTTTCAGTTTTTTCGATTTTCATTTGAAAACAATAAATTAATTTTTCAAAATTCTAGAAGTTGAATATGCATTTTGGTGACAATAATTAAAAACAGTATTATTATGAAATATATATTTTTAAAACTAATTAGTACACCCAAAACTAATGCATCCATAGTTAAAAATTAATTTTTTTTTTTTCAAGTTTTCAAACTTACATAAAACTCGAACCCGTAACCTCGTAGTAAAAAAGATTTTTTGAAAATTTTAGTTTCTATTTTAAACAACCATAAAAACACCAAAAATACCTATAGAAATAAATTTGTTTATTTGAGTAGATCTCCAAATTTGAAACCCTAACCTTTACATTCTGCAAAAAAAAAAATAAATTCAACTTGAAACAAACTCTAAAACTTTCTCATAAATAAATTAACTCTAAATCTGTAAATATATGTTTAGGGGTGGAATTGAAAGAATTTATGATTGGAGAGGAGGAACAGGCGTTGGCAACCACGGATGCACAAGCTGAAACACAGTTCCATCTTCATCTGTCAACCCGTCGTCATAATGATGAAACTCTGTTGCTTCATGCAAGATTTTAGTTGCCAAGTGTAAAGCAACGACACGTCCAATTATAGTCAAATACACTTGATCTGGATCGTACGGATGAAAACCTAGCAAAAGAAACCCTACTGGGTAAATCCTTGCTTGGCATGTCCACTTGGCTTGTTTGTTGTAATCTTCCAATTCCCAAACCCTCAACGTATAACCAACCAACCTTAATAACCGCAGCCTACCTCCGGTGACTCCGAGGAGGCTGGCTTCCACTTCAGGCACATCACTACCACGATACTCCAACCCTAAATCCGGTGACTCGATAACACGACAGCTTTCAATGTCGTTTAGTGGGTCATAAGCCACGATTTCTCTGTTTTTTCCATCGCTCATCCAATACATGATTCCGTCGCACGCTACAATGACCATGTTTTTATTATTATTGTAAAGGGTCGAGGAGACGACACCACTGACTTGCTCCATGTGCCCGTCACCGAACAGAAAATCTCGACGGTGAATTGTTGATGACTTTTGTTTTGCCGCGGTAGCAAAATCCGTACAACTCTGTACGAGTATTGAGAGTAAAGATTGGTGCAATTCTGGTGATGGCAAGGAAAACTAGGATAGCAGATTAGGCCGTGCATGGTTTCGAGTTCGACTTCTTGGTCTTCAAGAACGCGAGGGAGCTTGAACCATTGTTTGGTGAGGATATTACAGAGATAGTAAACACTCTCGCACAAGGGCCTTTGGTGGCAGAGTAACAAGTCTTTGAAAGATGCTACTGGGTGAATTGCGAATGGTTCATCGGGCATGTAACACGACAGGAATTTCAGTAATTGAGATCGTCCGGTGCGTTTCAACAGCGGATTCGAAGACGTCCCTTCCACATAACCAGGTCCTGATGATTTTATCAGGAAAGTGAAACTTGTGTTTACGTTTTCAACTTTGTGGCGGTGGATGGTGTGGTCTAGGAAGAAAGTGGATATCAGAGAGAACCAGTGCTTGCAGACTGCTGTGCATACAACCACGTCGGATTGGGACGGCAGATGGTCAAAGATTTTCACCAACAATTTGTCTGGTAGATTTCCTAAACCTACACAAATAGGCGACTGGCTCTCACTCGGACTCGTCATAGCAAATTTTTGGTGGCGATGTTTGATTCATTCTTGATGGTGAATTTATATATATATAACATAGGGCATGATAGGGTAGTCAACTCCTTCGATGCAAATTTGAAACTTGAAAGGGAGTTTGATTCCTTAAATGCGAGGGGAATCAAGTTCCTTTTCCAACAAGATCTTATTTCTTGATTTATGCAAGGAACCTATATAAATTGATCACCAATCGATTTTAGTAATTACAAATCATTAATTAAGTTTCTTTCCATTTATTAAAACTCCTGATTAATAAACATGTAATTTAATTTCCATTCAAGTAGCGATATTTACACCCTTCTAAAACCGTATCTACACCCCAATTAAACAATTTTTTCATAATTCCAACATCACCCTTAAATAAAACTATTTAAAGGATTAACATAATTATATAAATGCAGCATCTATCACATTTATACAATATTTAAAATTTTGAACATATATAAAATCTTTTCCAAATATTAACGAATATATTAATCAAACTTAAATAGTGATTATTTCAAAATTTAAATAAACTATTATAAAATAATTATAAAGACAATAAACCGTTTAATTTAAGTAAAAATAGAAGGAGCTCCGTGTGTGGCTACTGCTTTGATTTGTTTGGGAAGAATGGAAGTGGAGCCGTGGAGGTTGCTGAATCAAAAACCATATCGGAAGGAATTAAATTGTCATTCGGGACTTCGGTAGCTGGTTGGGTTCAAAATGGAAGTGGAATGTGCTAATGAGAAGACCGTGGAAAAGGACCAATGTGCAAATTCTCATATTCTTTTGATCTGGAGGTTGGCCAAGGCAGTATGCCAGTATCTATTTTCTATTCACTTTCCCTGTGCATTGTATCTGCCATTGAATACTGATGGAGCTCACAAGTAAAACATAAAGAGAACCATTAATAAAAACTATAAATAAAGAGCTACAATTAAAATATCTGGTAAGTAGAGTCGTTGAAGGAATATAATAACATCATTACAAGAAAAAGTTTTACATTGAAAGCGATCCTTGTTTAGAATCTGGAGTGGCCTGTGGTGAAAGCTCAAAGGAAACTGGGTAATGGTCACTCCCATAAAAGCCTGCAATTTTTTTTTAGTGATATCAGGTATTGGTAGAAGCATTAACAGATAAAAGAGTAATATAATGCATATTTACAGTTTATGATTAAATATTTCCAGGTTTTTTTTACCTCCATCGCCTTTGAGACAGCAAGTTCGTCATTATAATTGCCCTTCTCAGCAGTGTATTTGATTACAAGTTGGGAAGTAAAAGAAGTAAATGTGTTTGAATGGTATAATAAAAAGTACTGTAGGAAAGGAATTGGACGAACCTTCTAACTCAATTCCTCGTCCGCGCATTTCACATGCAGCAATCCGATCTTTGAGTTCTTCTGATACTACGAAGTAGTCTATTCTCATCCTTTTATCTCGATAACTGTAAGAAAACAAACCACCTATTAGCGTATCCCAACGTAAGATTAGTGAGTCATTTCCCCACTACTAGTATCTGAATTATTCATTAGTTTCAGCTTATAAGAATCCAATTTTTTGGTGCCAATCTTTCAACTTTCCAATGGGATTCCCAGACCATGAGAAGCCATAATCCATGTCCTTTTCCTTGTTTAGAAATCTATATGCATCTAAAAGCCTACCCCTAAAACACAAACCAAGAAAAAATCGAAGTTGATATCTCTTTCATCGAGGATATATGGAACTCAGTTTTCTATTAGATACAAGGTTAGATAGCAATGGTAAAATAACTAAATAAGCATACTAGATGACCTGCAACGCTGGAAGAGAGAGAGAGAGAGAGGAGGAGTTGAACAAGAAGAAGAAGAAGTCTAATTGATCTAACTTCAAATGGAAAACACATCAGTTCATAGGTCATTGTTTCAATATCCTGATCATAGTCCACGGAAGCAAAAGTTTCCAAATAAAATCCCATACTCTTTCAATAGGGCACCAAATCGCTTCCTCTCAGCCAAGGTAAATCCAGGCTGACCACAATCCTGCACATCAAGAAATCAAGTATACAATCTTATTAACTATTGGAGTATATTACATAACTACATCTAGAAATATCAAGGAAATTAAACTGTTTAGTTGATAGCATTAAGTATATTATTCACCAATTTTTTAACTTGAAAAGGAACATCACACAACCACAAAAGGAGAGGAAAACAAACAAGCGCATTAAAAGACAATCTACATCAACAAAAATGACCGTTACTCTTTTCCTCTCTCACTCTCTCTCTTTCCTCTCTTCTGGGCTTGAATAATTGTACGATTTATTAAACCGGTACTTCTATTCCTAAAATTAATACCATCCACCAACTCTTGAACTAGCTCCAATGGACTGTGGCACACTAATTAAGATGATGATCAAACCTGAAAATGCTGTTTGTATTATAACATGGCAATTTTTTCTACTTGTGTTGGCAGCTTGTCCTTTTTTTCTTTTTTTGCTAAACATGTTTAGTAATTTTATTTTCAATTGCAATTTTACTAAGACTGTATGTCACAGTGTATAAAACAACGAGAGGGTTGAAACTATAAAAGTCATGGTTATGTCTAGATGAGTTTCAGTAACAAGACTAACACCTCTTTTCGGAGGAATGTAACCATTGAGCTTTGCAGCACTGAAAAAGTCAGGATGGCTCACATCGATCTCTTCATGACTGCATATGACAAATTTAAAAGAAGCATAAGTTCCCTAATAACAGTGTGATATTTTATGAATAACCAGAGGAAAACAAACATGAAAAGGAAAAGACAGAAGCTATTAAATTTCAAACAATCATACTTCCCCTTCCCCCAGCCCATTTGCTAGCCATGAAGAGGAATAAAAGAGAGACTCACCTTACATTAAGATCACCACACCATATAAGAGGCTTCTCCGAACACTGCATAACAAACTCTAGAATCCTTTTGTCCCATTTTCTTCTCCTTGGAATGCGTTTTCCTCCTCTTTCCAACCATTATTTGGTGAATAAGTATTCAACAAACGAAAAGTCTCAAATTCAGCGAAAATGACCCGGCCATCTGGTTCATGCTTTGAAGCTAACAATGACGACAAGTTTATAAATAAACTATTAATCCATGCGCAAATGAAAAAAAAGCTGTGTCATGATATCAATAGTCATACACAATGATAGAAACAAGATTCTCAACATTGGAAAAGTATTCTTATCTTTCATATACAAGCATACACTTTACTCAATACCTTATCCCAATAAGATCAGTAGCACCACTATCATGAATGTTTTTACCCAAATAAAAAACTAAACTTCAATGATACTTAAAAACGTTGGAACAATAAAAGCAATTTGCTTCAAGTTATATCAGAAGATAAACAAGAATACCTGATTTATCAAGAGAGAAAGAGACCTTCTTCGGTTGTAAATACTTCTTCACCAACAATGCCGTCCCAGCATACTTTGACTCTACAAGAGACCACCAAATCTGAAAATCTCCAAAAGGTGGACTTGAAAGAGCACGCAACAAAGTCTGCATGAGAGAGGAAAATATTATTACATGTTACATAAGTTATAACTTATAAGTATTATAAATCAGGTCTTAAGCACATCAGATGCATCATACTGAGATGAAGTAGTTGGCCATGCAGCAAAATTTGCTTGCAACTATGTATGTGAGAACTGTCATCTCAGGAAAAACCATGTATGACATTAGGATTAACCCTGCTGTTGCATAGTTGGTCACCTATAAACTATGTATCTACAGATAAAAATTTAAATTCATATTGAAAGACAATAACTAATAAGAAGTAATTTTTCCAATTCTAAAATCTGAAAAAATAATAGTTCTAAAAAAAGTTCCAATTGATAATATGGAAGAAAAGGACGAGCTCCTGTATCCAGACCTTTTCTACTCGAACTGTCAATGAATGAGGAGACGAAAATTTAACGCTTTCCGTTAAGTTTCATATAGCATATCTGAGACAAGCCACCAGAAGCATTTTTGCTATTCCATTCTATTTAGAATCAAATCAACTACAAACTCGAATGCCTTGGCATAAGATTACAGCGGAGGGGGTATAAAAACAATGTAATAATAAATTGCAGGCATTGAGTTATTAGAGCTCTGTTCTGGGTGTGTGCATGTATCAAATTAGAACAATGTTGTATATAACAGGAATAATTCACTGGTAGAACAAATCTAGACACAGTGAGCATGAACCTTATTGAATATGGGGAAATTTTTTGAAGGAAAGTCACGTTCACGTAAAGACGGTATTGGTCATGGATATGGAAACAACAAATTTGCACATTAAAGAAAAACACGTTACCCGCTTTTCCTCACGGGAAGGTCCGGTATCATCTTTCAACTCTCCTGGGTTTTTTGGCGCACCCTTTGAACCAGCAGCGGGCATCCTTACTTCCTACCATTAACATATAGTTAGAAATGTTCTTCAGCACATACTTACCAAAGGTTTTGCGTTAGGATCAGTGTAAGATCAACTAAATTAAAGATAATCGGTAATAATAAAAGAAATACCATGCATTAAAGTGTATTAGGATGACAGGGTAACTACACCCTACAAATGAACCAAACCATGAATAAACTACAACAGACACCATGGCAAAATTGCAGCAGACATTTTTCACAATGCAATACGAATCTTCAACCATACAAAATTACAAGTCCTGCATCTTACCCACTTCTCCCACTACCAGATATCCATCAATGAAAGTTTCTGTTACATAGCTAAAAACTCGTATATTTCTGAATAGACAAGACAATGAAGACGTCATAAAATCCAAAATTTCCTTGCACAAACAGCCCAATTAACATCAGCACAAACGATGCCAAAGCTGCTAACCACATCAAGCAATACAAGAGTACATTCTATCAACAAATCAAACTCCAAGGAACTAACATCACTACTTCAGAACTCATAAATCCATAATTGATTTTAAAAAGTTGTCGATGTGCAAGCTTTAGCTAGAAACCACTCTATTACAATAAAATAAAATAAAAAAGACACCAAATTGTCCACCAAAAAATAGGGGACAAAAGCCATTATTAAACGAAACGAAATCGATTAGCAACCAATTGTATGCTATATAAACCCCATTTTCCTTCTAGGACAAAGAACATCAAGGACAAATAGATCCAATTTATGGTTCATATGCCTAATCAAGCTATACTTGTAATGTAAAGTCCAGCTACAACTACATATAACTTAACACAGTCCCAGTCACGAAACAACCAAGTTCCCAATTCAAAAGTAAAGTAATACATAAAATGCAGATGAGAAGCAATTAAGCAAACAATAATACACAAGGAAATCGTTTGAAATCTCAGTCGCAACTCAAGTAAAATATAAGCTACAGACTAGATGCAACGGAAATCGAATCCAAGAAGTACAAGACACCAAATGACTAATGTCCGCATAGATCAAATTTGAAAATCGCAAACAAGGGTCACCTGTATGGCAATGACATCAGGTCGAAAGTGGTGACGAAGTTGGAGAAGTCAGGCCAGTTGTTCTTGACTCGAAGAAGCAAACTGTTTGCGTTCCAAGTCAAGAACTTGAGTGGCTCTCTTCTTCTTATTTTCTTCTTCATTCTCAGTCTCCTTTTTCGCCGGTGAAAGAGGGTTTTTTGGCCGACCCATCCTTCTCTATTGGTTTGAAAATCGCTTCATGCTTTCGCTTCCGCTCTCGCAGCAGAGACACTGTATTTGCTGCTGTTCTCCCTTAAAACTTTATACGAATTTCTATTGTACGTATATACGGTATACGTATATTTTTGATCTACCCCACTTCAACAAAAGGGTGAATTCGTCTTTTCCTTAATTACGATGAGTGAGTGGTGCTATTTTGTGGCGGTAAAACGGTGGATAAGTTTGGGACACTTAAAACGACACCCCCACCCACCCACACAAACCAGAAATTCTTGACAGAGAGAGAGTCTCTAATGGCATCATCATCAGCAGCAGCGACTTTCTCTCTTTCTTTAACTACATTTACTTCTCAACCAAGACTTCCCTTTTGAGCTACAAAACCAATGAAATTAAGCACCCTTTATCTTCTTCTGTATTGGGTACTAAATTACGTGTCAACAAAGTAACAAGAACAATGAGCTTGACAAGGAGTAGAGTCACTTGCTCGGCTTCTCTTCTTTTCTTCTGTTCTTGCATCAGCTCTTCTCTTTGATTGCGATGGTGTGCTTGTTGATACAGAGAAGGATGGGCACACTTTTACGGAAGTAAGCACCCTCTTTTGCTTTTTATGTTTTTTCATTTATTTTTCCATGTCTGGAGATTCACTGGCATGTTATGTTGAGAATTTGAAGCAATTTTAAGCTTTTTCTAAGCGGGGTTCTGCTTTAATGGCAGATTTGGTTAAATTAGTACTTATTACATAATAAGTGTACGAACAAAATGTCTCAAAATCTGTTTGTTTTATTCATCCAATGACAATTAGTTTGTTTTTGCTTGAAAAATGCTTAATGAGTTCCAATGGTATAACACGATATCAATTGCGCAGAAAGAGTTAGGTGTTACACGGGATGTGGATCTATATGGTGATTGCTTAAAATTGGAGGTGGAAAGAAAGGTACCAGCTCTCTTAAAATTTGATATTTTTCTCTATTTGTTGTTCGCAATGTAATTCTAATAGAACAGTAGAGATAAATTGTAATCTTAATGATATACTGATTCCGAATTTTGTAGGATGACAGCCTACTTTAACAAGACAGGTTGGCCAGAAAGGCTCCAAAGAGACAAAGATGAAGCAGAAAGAAAGGAATTCATAGCTTCACTTCACAAACGGAAGACGGAGTTGTTCATGTCCTTATTGAGAAAAAGTTACTACCTCTTCGGCCTGGTGTTGCAAAGTTGGTTATCATCTCTCTTCAGCTTATCTATGCAGTATTTATTACTTGATCTTTGTCTTTACTTGCACTTAGTTCTTGTTTGTATGGGTATTGGAATTATGCATGCATGGAAGGAATCTCTAAGTATCAGTTAGCTAGGCTTCTGCTATCCAAATTGTTTGTATCATCCGTAGGTGGTTCGATTAGGTTCGAGGGCTTTCCCGTTAGGGTCATGATTAATGTCTACACTGCCTACCTTGTCATTAATGTCGTGGAAAGACAGTGAGTTGTTACTTATAATATGTTTGACAATTGGTGGAATGCAAAACAGAGGTTGAAACTTCTACTCAATAGTGCATACTTGGAGGGTTCAAAGCCGATTTTATGTGGTGACAAAGATATATCTTTCTCTTTAATTTCCCAGGAGCTGATTCTACATTCAGGCACTCTTATAGCATTATTAAATTTTAAATGTAAGAACCTTTAGCATTCCATATTTTATTCTCTTTTAGAAATACTCTTTCATTGTCTTTGTGATGTAGGACTCCAATCTAGCATGTCACCTTTATGATTAGAATTGTTTTCTCAAGTAGATGAGTGAGCTCTCTGCTGACGTTTCATGATATATTTTTTCCAGATGTATGCGTTGATGATTTTTCCTATCATATACAGGCTGATTGATCAGGCTTTGGAAAAGGGAGTCAAAGTTGCTGTGTGCAGCACCTCCAATGAGAAGGCGGTATGCATAATCAGGTGCTCAAGCAGTTATTGTTTCTGTGATTAGTTTACCATGAGCGGAAATGATCCGTGGCAGCTTAGAAAATTGGTTTATCCTATTCTTAATCTTTTTAAAGGACAGTTTGAGAGGTCAGACTTTCACTGTTTCAGCAATTCCATCTCTCCGGTGACGTAATCTTAATGGTATTGAATGACCAAGTAAATATGGGTTTCGATACAATCCCAAGCAAATTATTTTTTATCACCTTTTACATGCTTGAAATTTGCAAATGTTGAGCTTTAAGGTCAGGTTCAAGAGTTAGTAATTAGTGCTGTTATGTTAAGTTATTGGTGAATTTAAGATCTTCCCTCATATAACTGATCTATATTCTTTCCTTCAGGTATCTGCAACAGTTTCATTTTTGCTGGGACCATAGCGGGCTGATAAAATCAAGATCTTCGCTGGAGATGTGGTTCCTCGCAAAAAGCCTGATCCAGTAAATACCTGTCCTTCTTAATTTTGATAAGTTAGGCAATGTCTAGAAAACAAGCGGATTCAATCAATCAATCTTGTCTTTCACATCCTTAATGGGGCAAATTAAGCCGTTAACATGGGTCATTTTTCAACTTGTTTAAGTTTGTTACGCCTTGTTTAAATATGAAGATGTGTTCTAGCCACTGACACATGTTCTTCCTGACAGGCCGTTTATATTTTAGCAGCCAACACACTGTATGTTGATCCTTCAAGGTATGCCAGAAATCAGGGCCTAACTGATCTTATATGTTATGGTGATTAATTATGTAAGGATTCTATTGAATCATCGAACTAGGTTGAATGATCACCATATGAATTCATCACAGGTCTGAATTAATTTGCTAACATCTATTTAGTATGCAAGCAGCCACCATCAATTGATACATCATAACTCTTCGATCATCTACAATTGAATCAGTTTTCATACATGCTCCCTTATATATGCTTACGTTTTCTATCATTCTATCAATGATATTCTTGTTTTTATTCGGTTATAATCCATTTTCTTTCTACAGTGTGTTGTAGTTGAGGACAGTGCCATAGGACTAGCAGCTGCAAAAGCCGCTGGAATGAAGTGTATAGTAACAAAGAGCGGGTAACTTTTTTCTTTATTATACTAATGAAACTTAAACATGAACTCTCTTCTCTGGTGTTCCTTTCCTAGATTATTTTTCAAACTTAGGTAGTTATATAAGTCAAGAATTGTGAACAAAGAAACAACCACTTATTAAAGCTTTCTCTTTAGCCGTTGGCACAACAATGGGTTAAAAAATTACGGAAAAGAATTTTGCTATTAGTGTCGATGATCTTAATGTTGGCAATGTTCTACTATAAGTACTCTGCATTCTGCTTGTGGAATGCTACCGGATATTACCGGTGAAAGAATTTTTCTTAATGCTGGCTTCCTTTCTCAGAGTGGTTTGTATAGCTTTCTAACATCATTTCATGATATGTGGTTGCAGTTACGCAGCCAAAGAGGATTTCTTAAATGCAGATGCAGTCTTCGACTGCATTGGAGATTTTCCAGAAGAGCGTTTTGACTTGTCTTTCTGCGGAAGCCTTCTTCAGACGCAGTACGTCAGTAGCCATATAATTCTTTGTAATTTTATCAATTCCTCTAGATTATGTTTCTCCTGCATCATTTCTTCTTTACCTGTGTGTATATGCCCAAGTCAGGCTCTTCCTTGGCATGATTGAGAGACTGGACTCACGTGAGTGTATATAAATGTGAACTGTATTGCTGCAAATTGGCTCCATTTCGATGTAGCCTATCATTATACTTGGGAATCTCCTTGCGATGGAATCAAGCAACTTTTTGAAATAATGATAAATATATTGCTTCTGTATCAAAGTTCAATTGTTGTATAACCTCACTAGAACCAAAAATTACAAGGAAAACATTTTCCAATGACTATGATTTTACAAGTTGACAGTATTTTAACATGCTGAACTTTGACAAGTTAGCCTTTACATGCAATATTCTAACATATTTAATGGTTTGAACAGTTAGGTTCATTTAGTTGCAGAGGTTCCTGATGCAGCGGGGTAAAGCGAAAACAAGAATAATCACTTCATCGAACCCTAAGGAACACTCAGAAAAACCTTAACGTAGCGACCGGTAGTTACCCAAGCATGGACCGCCATCATTCCAATCTTCGTTAGAAAGTGGTGCTCTCGAATCCTGAAAGAGCATGTCAAATCTACGACAGATAAATGTTCCAAAGGAACGATTTTATTAAAATCAATCAAAGGTTACAAATAATAATACTGACACTTGCTTAAATAGAAAATAAAACAAACCAGAATCCTCAAGGATTCGGGACTCCTAACTTGACTAAAAAGATCAAAATTACTCAAATCATCTACGATACAGGATCGCTAAATTGACTAAAATAGAAAAACTCAAAACTAACCAAATCCTCTAGGATTTAGAATCCCTAAATCGAATAAAATAGAAAATCTCAAAATTATCAAGAGGTAATTTGAGTTATTGTCAAAAACCACTAAAAAGGAAATCCTAAAAATATCAACTATAATTGAAAAATCCTACTGAAATTGAAATTCCCCTAATCTACTACATAAGTACATTCTTGTAGCATTTGCACCAAATGTGGATGTACTTTATTGCAATTTGTCTATCTTCAAAAACATATGTACATTATTGGTTAAGTATAGTGGTGTAGAGGTCCAATTCTCAAATTTTCTTTTATGAGCACACAACTTTGAACATACTAATACAATCACTACACGTTTATCATGTCAGCAACATAACTTCAATAATAATAATACATAAAACAAAATGTCATGCCCATGACAATTTAATTGTATTTTTGATATGTTTTTGGATTGATTTTGTAGGTTTGAAGATTCTTGAAATTGAAGGTTGAAGAACAGATAAGAGAGAGAGAGAGAGAGAGAGAGAGAGAGAGAGAGATTAGATAGAGAATTGTAGAGAAGAGAGAGATAATGTAAATGGAAAATGATTCCCTGCAGTTGACTCAATAACTATCATAGACTCTCAAGGAGTGATTCCCTACAACAGACTTACATTATTTATTATGGACACACACTAAATCCCTAATATTAATCCCTAATTTCTCAATCCTTACATTCCCTTTCCCTGAAAACATCCTTGTCCTCAAGGATGGAAGCTTGGAATAGTGGCCAAATGGGCCAAGGAACTAAAATGGTTACTAACTGCAATAAGGGCCCAAATATGTTGATGGCCCAAATAGCCAAAATCTGAAGGGATTGGTAATTGCAATGCGGCCCTCGCTCCTTTCCTGACCCGGCCTAATAGAGTTGCTGACCCGTATATGGACCGATTGTTCTGGTCTCCAAAAGGCCCAACATAGTTGAAGAAATTGACAATTGCAATAGTAGCCCAATTGGCCCAATCTGTTGATGACCCTAGATATAAAACATTTCTTTCCTTCGGACCGGAACACAACAGCCCACTTCTTCATACTTCTTCTCTCTTCAACACAACACAAATCCTCCTCCTTCTCTCTACATACCTCCATTAAAACGACACCCCATTTCCTTACTCTTTCTTCACGTAACCACAAATCTCCATTAAAACGACACCCAATCCTTTTCCTTCACAAAACAGAAACCTGTCATTAGAGAAAAAGCCCCAATTTTCTTTTCGACCAACAAAAATCCCTAGAAGTAAATTTCCAAAATTCCCAATCGATTTCTGAAATTCCTAATCTCTTCTTCAATAAAACCCTAACTTTTTCCGAAATCCCTAATAGTCGAAATCCCAACCAAAAATCCCCAAATTCTTCAATCAAAATCCCTAGCTTTTCTTCTTCCTTTGATCTCCGATTCCCTTTAAAAAAATTTCCGATTCTTCTTCTCTCACTAAACCGGCGACTGCTCACCTTGATCTGTCATCGAATCTCTTCTAAAATTCCTCCAAAATGGCCTAAGCTCCACCAAAATCTCAACCTAGCCAAACCTTCCTCTTTCCTCCCGTATCAAACACCAGCAATGGAACCACGACACGTCTTTGATTTCAGGCCAGTTTCAGAGCTCGGATGTCAACCAAAAATACCTAAGGTAGACTTTCCAATCTCGTATGGGGTCGAACCACGCCAAGAGTCATTTGTTGGGCTAATTTTCGAGCTTGGTCATCCACTAGAGAGGCCAAAAGCTGATCTTCTAACTTCAAAACGACCAGGAGCAGGATCTGGTAAGCTTTTCTATTCTTAGTTATCTCTAAATTTTGGCATGAGGCCACTGTTGTTTGTATTGAGATAGTTCTAGGAATAGCTTGTTTTGGTGTGGTTTGGGAGCTTGGTACGGTGTGTTTAGGTAGCTTGTTTGGCAGATTTGGTGTTGATTCTGTGTTTAAGTTGATAGTTTGGGAAGATATCAACATTTCTTCATTTGGAATCTCTGCAAGTTCCCCTCCACTGTCAATCACGACTTCTGTATTTTCTACGTCCTCTTCATCACTCTCTTCCTCTTCTTTGAGCATAAAAAACTGCATTTTATCACATCGATGCTCAAAGGAATATACTTCATCACAGTTACAACACAACTTCTTATCCCTTCTAGCCTTCATTTCTGCATGAGTCAGTAATATGGGGATACATTTCTAGTTGTGAGTTTACTTTGGTATCAATTGAAATCTCAACTGATGCCTCATGTAGTGTGGCTGGTTTAGTGACGATAATAGAGGCTGGAGTCTTGAATTCCTCATGAGACTCATAAACAACCACCACATGTTTCTCATTCAAAAACCTATCCAAAACAGCCTCACTAAACTCTCTCCAAGTACATCCACTCTCCAAGTATAAACTAGTTTACCATATCTCGGCTTTCTTTTCGAATTGACTAGAAGCTACTAGTTACTTCTGGTCTTGTGGAACCGAGTAAAGGAGAAAGGCCCTATCACACTTTTGGATCCACAGTTTCAAATTCGATCCATCAAACTTAGGAAAATTTTGAATGGCTGACTCTACTGGGTTTGAGCTAGAAAATACCTTGTTAGTTGAGCCCTTTGGATCTGATCTACTCCACCTAGTTTTGAATGTCAATATCTCTTCATGTATCTCTGAAAATATTTTGTTTACTTCCTTCATGAAAGCTTCATCATCTGAAACAAATATTATATACATGTCTAAACAACCTAAAGGGGGGTGAATGAGTTGTTAATCCGTCATTACTAAATTTTGGATTAGTCAATATTACAAAAATAACCAATTCACCAAACCATAAAATCAAGTATAAAATGTGAAAATTAAAGAACACTTGATTTTTTGTGGAAACCTTCAACAAGGAAAAACCACGAGCTGATATGTGTGCCACACACGGTCACCGAAATCCATTATATGAAAAGAAGGTTACACCCTCAAGTGATACTCAGACTCTCACCCTAGATAACCTTAGGCTATGGACACTGCCACTCGCCACTCTTGGTTCAATCCCTAATGATATCCTCCGATACACTACTCTTGGCATGGGCACCTCCTAATCTACCCGCAGGCATTTTATTGTGGCACTTGACCAGTTGCTTTCGTACTAAGCCACCTTAGTCACAAGACTTACTTCTCAATGAAGAGATCAAAACTATGTGGATATGCAATGATATCCAAAATGCAATTAATGCTAGGCAACACTAAATACTTATCTAGGATTAAATGATGTCAATAAAATCAATCCTAGATATCAAAATAGCTAATGTCATGGCATACAACTTAGCTATGTAGAGGATAACCAATCCTAGATACAAGCTATCACAAACAATCTCAATCAAACAATGAGATCAATTTAGCTAGATGTTATACACCACACTTAAGACTAACAAGACATGAAGTGCAAGTGTGGGATGTGAAGAATGCACACATATAAGAATTGAAGCACAAATGCAAGATGTATAAAACATGCATAAAGATGTGTGTGTATGTGTGTGTACAACTAATCTCTTCAAGAGGCAAGCTTAGTGATTTACCTTTCGCTCTTGCTCTTGGAGTCACTGGGAATGCTTGGAAGCTTTCCATCGAGGACCTAAGCTACCCATTACAAATTCATCCCACAATGTGGTTTGTCAACGAAATAAGCCAATCAAAATATGAGGACCTTACATCATCCATTTCTAACACACTTTGTTGCAGGCACAAAATCAAGCTAGAGAATCGGATCTAATATTTAAAGGAAAAACAAGAGGAAGATCCCGGTATATATCTATATATTTCTGTATTTTCTGCTTGCAAATTGTTTTGACTAGATTTGAAGAAGAAGAATGAGATCTAGGAAAGATAGAGAAAATTTGATAGAGTATAGGAATGGAATGTCACGGGTTGCCAGAAAGTCGCTCTGATACCATTGTCATGCCCATGACAATTTAATTGTATTTTTGATATGTTTTGGATTGATTTTGTAGGTATGAAGATATGGAAATTGAAGTTGAAGAACAGAGTTGAAGAACAGATAGAGAGAGAGAGAGAGAGAGAGAGAGAGAGAGAGAGAGAGAGAGAGAGAGAATTGCAAAGAGAGAGAGAGATTTGTTAGAGAGAGAATAGAATTTGGATAAGGAAATTGTTGTAATATTGATTCCTTGTAAAAATGGTAGTGAACACCTTTACATAGCCATTCGGCTAACAGAATGTAAATGAAAAATGATTCCCTTCAACACAATAACTATCATAAACTCTCAAGGAGATGATTCCCTACAACAACTTACATTATTTATAATGGACACACACTAAATCCTTAATATTAATCCCTAATTTCCCAATCCTTACACAAAATTGTGGTGATGTGTATTAGTTTGCTCAAAGTATGCTCAAAGTGTATGCTCATGAGAGAAAAATTGCTCCAAATCCATCGGAATTAAAGTGTCAATACATATCCACCATCATACACTGATAGCTTTCTCTAAACGCTGAGACTTGGTATCAATGTAGCAAATATAGTATTTGATCTCAACAAATATGTAGGCTACTGTCCTTGGCAAATTCATGATCCATTGGTGTCGAGATAAAAATAAAAATAAAAATAAAAAACAATATTGGTTGAATTCTCCAAAATGCAAACATATAACAAATTTAGTAATAGACAAAAGGTTAAATGAGGTAATCCTCTAAGTCAAGCCCACAGACTCAACAACAACTAATAAAATGAAATAAACGAAGCCGAAAGAAATTGGATCCACAAAGATATTCAAAATTCTAATACAAAACGGTGTGTTTGAGTTTAGGTCCTGATATAAAAACTTCATCGGTTTAGTTCTCCCGCTCGACAAGCATTTTTTGCATGTCTTCAAAAAATATCAATATGATTTGCCTATTATCTTTAAGTTGGTCATTGTTATTTTTGATGATAATAGACTAAATTGATGCTACGATACAAGAGTCCTGAATTGATTAAATAGAAAAGCTCAAAACTAGCTGAGTGGAATGGGGAATATGATTTGCCTCATTATCTCTAAGTTGGTCATTGTTATTTTTGATGATGATAGACTAAATTGATGCTACGATACAAGAGTCCTGAATTGATTAAAATAGAAAAGCTCAAAACTAGCTGAGTGGAATGGGGAATATGATTTGCCTCATTATCTCTAAGTTGGTCATTGTTATTTTTGATGATGATAGACTAAATTAATGCTACGATACAAGAGTCCTGAATTGATTAAAATAGAAAAGCTCAAAACTAGCTGAGGGAAATGGGGGGGGTGTTTGGGGTTCATGACTTATAACATTGCTTTTTTGTCCTATTTAGTAACGAGCAGGATGAGTTGTCTACAGCCTCCATTATCTACTTAGGCATGCAATGTGCTGACATATTTTTCCTCAAGGTGCTTATACTTTTAGTATTTAAGATTTTACATTAGGTCTTGTCACTTATAAGTTCAAAGTTTGTCCACAAATTTTTTTTTTTTTTTGGCTTTTTCTTTTGTCGGAAAATTGTCCACAACTTTCATGGAATAAGACCTGCCAAATTCTTGCTCATTTCCTTTTTTTTTTTTTTTTTTTTTTTTCCTTTTTCCTGAAGCATGGCAGTGCTACAGTTAATGAGAATTGAGGACAAGAGTGCAGATTGATTACTTGATTTCTATTTATTACAATCATCTCATTTTCGATATATTATTTATTAAGCACCTAGATTTGTCCTAAACTTCAACTTTTATGCAAATTTCACGGCCAATAATGTCTTACATGTTACAAACATGTACTAAGAAATACTATATTATCCGTAAGAGATGAGAGCAGAATTGATATAGACTATTTTTTTCATTAAGGAATGAGAGAAATACTATGTTATTTATGTTGGAGTTTGATTTAAGACGAAGAATGAAGTTTTTGGGTCTAGATTTAAATCTGTCTTTGAAGTTCCAGATTGAAGAAAAGCAATATATATATATATATATAAATTGTTTTTGTTTTTGTTATTATAAAATTATTCACAAATTGAATGGAGTTAAAAATTAGGGTTTGGAAAAGATTAGAGAGGTGACGACATGTTAGTGTGATGATGTGGCAGCTGACATGACACTTCCTTGTCAGCTGCCACGGCAAGTTGGATACAAATGATGGACAAAAATGTTCGATGTCTACCATTGTCCAAAGTTAATGAGAATTGAGAACAAGAGTGTAGATTGGTTACTTGATTTCTATTTATTGCAATCATCTCATTTTTTATGTATTATTTATTACAGCACCTAGATCTATCATAAACTTCAACTTTTATGCAAATTTCATGGCTAAAAATGTCTTACATGTTACAAACATATCCTGAGAAATTCTATATTATCTTTAAGAGATGAGAGCAAAATTGATATATATTATTTTACATAGGGAAATATCTTTTAACCCAAGGGATGGGCCTAGTTTATTATAGGTTGGGCACGTGGGCATTCATCCAATATAGATCAAGGATTCCTAGGAGAAAGCTTGGGGGTGGGGAGGTTGGGTATCAACAGAAAAGAAATTGTCAATTATCTCTTATTTTTTATCATTTTGTTTAGCGAATCCTGCTTTAATGTGTGTGTAAATTGTAATAATATATGGCAACTGTTGATTATTGGTGTTCAATCTCAACAGGCTGATATATGTCAGCTAGGCATGGATCAAAGGAAATTGAATGTACTTGCAAGAGAGTATTGCGATGACATAAAAAGGAAAAAACAAGCCCATCATTTTATCGCATTGTATGTCTAATTTTCCTCTTACAAATTTTCCTTGATAACTTTTTATCCTTTTTATTTACTTAGTATCGTTGGATACTGGGACATGCAGATGTGCTTCCAGGTCTTCAGCAAGGGCAAGAAAAGATGTCAAAGAGTGATCTATCATCTTCCATCTTCATGGACGATAAGGATGTATGATTTGGTTTCAAGAGTAGTAAATTATCAAGATAAGTGTATGAAAATATTGCATATAGTTTACTAATGGTTCAAGGCACTGTGTTTGTTTAACCTATTCTTATTCGGGATTGCTACTATTTCTTTGTGGTGATATCATAGGGTGATATGAATGATAAGATAAAGAAAGCATACTGCCCCCCGAAGATTGTTTAGGGAAATCCGTGTCTAGAGTATAAAATTCATTATCTTCCCTTGGTTCAATGATTTTAAGGTGGAGCGTAGTGCAGCCAATGGTAGTGACAAGTAAGTTCTATTGAAATTTTCATCACCAATTTAAAAAGATTCTATGTTTCACACTATGATTTATTTATTTTAGTATGGGAGTGGGTTGGTCAGTTTTTGCTTTCTCACCATGAAGTATTTTTGTGATTATGATGACTAAGAGTTGTGTTTTTTTCGTGCTATTCCACTGTAATGCAGGACCTACACAAGCCATAAGGAATTATTGCTAATTGTGCAGAAGAGAAGTTACATCTGCTGACCTGAAACCTGCTCTTTCAAAAGCATTAAATAAGATACTATAGGTAATTGCCTTTTTATATCTCTGTGAATTTGTTCAGGAGCAAGTTGCTTGATGTAGCCCAACCTTATCCCACCCCATCCTCTCACTACTTTAGCAGTTCAGCTAATGTCCTGGTTGAATGACTTCATATTTGCATTCATATCTTTGGCATCGTCTGATTTTAATGATCGGAATATTACGTAGATTTGTTTAGTGCAAACTATAATTAGTCATGAGATGTGTAAGGTTATGTTTGGTGCAACTTCTAGAATAATGGTGAAACTTACCCCTCTTCTTTTCCTATCCCAAGACGAAAACAATGAAAAAAAGTATTTAAAAAAGAAAAAAAAGAAAAGGAAGCTATTGGTGAATAATTCACTCTTCTTATCCTCAAGACCCTGCAATCTTTCTCTTAATCTCTTTTTGAAGTATGCGACTATATGGAGAACTTTTTCATTCACTTGTTGCCTTGTTAGTCTGCTGCATTTTTTGCCTGTCTTCAAAAACTATTGAATATGCTTTGACTGATTATCTCTGAGTTGGTCATTGTTATTTTTCATTAACTTTACTTCTGTATTTCGTTTTTGTGCTTCTCTCATGTAAAATATCCTACTTTTCTTTCTTGAATGATTCATTCATCATCCATGTGTAGTGGGAAGCCGAAGATGGTGGTTAAATTGAAACAAGAAGAAATAAATTGTACATGGACATAAATGTAGAAAATCAGATTAAGCAACAATATAACTTTGATATCTATAACTTCAAATTTATTGACCTCTTTATGGCTTTATCAAATTCCATATAGTTCTTATGCGACCTACCAGAGGAGCATGTACTCGAAGTCTGTGTGTGTGTGTGTGTGTGTGTGTGTTTGAATTATCACTTAAGTTAATAAAATATGCTTTGATTGGGTTAGGATGACTCCGGAGGGAGGTTTCGGATTATGAGAAGTGTTGGGAAAGAGTGTATATAGGAGGATGAGTTGTTGAATCTTCTAACTAAGAAGCCTGAACCTATGAAACTAATTATAGCACGGTGTATAAAACTATCTAGAGGGGGGGTGAATAGATTTTACGCTTTTTACCCAATTTTTCGTGTTAGTCAAAATTACGAAATTACCCCTAAATAGATAAAGCAATAAATCAAGTAAAATATGCAGAAATTAAATAACACTTGATTTTTATGTGGAAACCCTCACGGGAAAAACCACGGGCTAGTAAGTAAGCCACACTCGAACCTCGAATCCACTAAATGTGTAAACGATTACAACCTAATCCCGGAAGTAATCACACACCTACCTAATTCCGGTATGAGTGAACCTAGTCCAATTTGCTTGCGATCTAAGCAACCTTATCCCGGAAGCTGCACACAAGACTTACTTTCTCTATGAAGAGAATGCAACCCTAAGTGAATATAAATATATCCAAAATGCAACATAGAGCAAGGGAACCCTATATGCTTATCTAAGATGATGAATTTGCAATTAAATCAATCCTAGATATTATGAGCTAGATGACATGTCATAAAGCTTAGCTAATCAAGATGAACAAAACCTAATTAGCTATCACAAAATAACACCCAATCATTTTCATCACAAATCAATCTCTAACTTGTATTTAATATATGATCAAAAACATACAAGTAATAGAAAGAGATTTCCAAATATGAACAACACTAAAATTAGATGAAGTTAGTAAAGAACATACCAAGAATGATGTGATGATTCAAGACCATGCATGGATCTATCCTATATGAGTATAGAAGATAGAATACAAAATATGATGCAATTTGGAATTGATTTAAGTGTTTAAAATGGCAATCTACTTTGCTTTTTCTCTCTTTGAAAGTAGGGTTCTTGATGAATAAGAGTTGCCATCAGAACAAGAGAAAATGAGTATTTATAGAGGCCAACAAATGGCTGAGTGAAAAGACGAGATTGCCCTTGAAACTTACCGATCGGCGGTTTCATTCGGCGGCCAGGCCGCAGAATGTGACCGCTGAATGAGTCCCGAGAGAAACAGGGGAACTTCTACGGTTTCATTCGGCGGCCACCGACCGCCGATCAAACCGCCGAATTGGACCTGACATGAACAGGGGCACAACGGCGGTTTCATTCGACGGTTTCGGAACCGCCGATCAAACCGCCGAATTGACCTGAGAGATAAAATCAATCAGGTATGAACGGCGGTTTCATTCGGCGGCCAGGCCGCCGATCCAAACCGTCGTTTCACCAATTTTGGTGAAACCAAGGGAGAAGCCAAGGGCATTCTCCAACGGTGATCTTCGCGCTAAAAACAAGCACACAAGGTGCATGCGCGGACGTTTCCGAACAACAACGGGAAACGAATTACAAGACACATAAACACACAACAACATATAATCGAAGAAGTGCAAGAGTGATAAGTGACATGTGAAGAGAATGCACACAAATGCAAGTATGCTAAGTGAGTGTGTGCACTAAATCTCTTCATAGAAATTAAGCACTAAACATATACCTTTGGAGTGCTTAACACTTGCAAGGGCCTTGAGCTTGAACACATTCCTAAGCTACCCTTACATGATCCCCACATATGGTTTGATCACAAAATAAACCAATTAAAAACTACGGGAATCCTTACAACCTATTTGCTATGATGGATTTGAACCATCCAGAAGAATGCACTTACTCAAGTATGCATTTCATTGAGAGCTATTAGTGTTGGTATGTTTTGTATTTTATGTTATGTGAACAACCACCACCCCAAACATCTCATTAGCCGTGTTGGAAGAAAATAGTTATTCTAATTTAAAAATCATATTAAACTGCTGCTGTTTATAACAGTTTTTGTTTCACAAAAAAAAAATATTATAATTTTATTTTGTCTATGTTGATAAGTGTGATACATACTCTATCATTTAATTAATGTATTATACTCAAAGTAAAGATCATTTATCAAAAAATAAACATAATTTAAGCATTTATGTACCTCCGTCTTAAGGATCTTGTTACATTCTAAGTGGTGCATGTTGCAGCCCATATATTCCTGTTGATTATGGGTGATAACTGATTAGTGTAGATTACTTTTATCTCTTTTTCTTCCATTAATTAATCCAGTATTATATTCTTTATTTTTTTTGTAGAGATACAAAAGTGTGTGTGTAAGGATCTTAATATCTTAAAGAGAAAATATTAGATTGCTATCAATGAAATTGATTGAGGCTTATACCATAAGACTGGTTCCCTCACTTTTTTCTTTTCTCTAATGATGATTATGCTTAAAGCATACTTTCCCTTTCCTTCGGAGGGGAAGACTTCTCGCCATTGACGAATCCTTCAAGATCCAGAGCTTCTATCACTGTTAAAACTTGAGTTCTCCAGTAAACATAATTGCAGTGGTCAAGTTTCAACGTGAGATTCAGGCTTAAAATCTTTGCTAAAGAGGAAAACCCCATAGTTTTGGTAGATCCAGACACGAGATTTTGAGATTCAGTTGAAGACGAGCTGTTAGATTGATTTTCCTCCATTGATGCTAGTTAGGAGCTCCGATACCATGAAACAAAGCAAACAAATCGGAAAAGAAACAAATGAATTTGATAACTCACACAAGATGCTTGATAAAAGGTCACAAAGAGAAAACATGTAAAGACGTCATTAACAAGACTATTTCTCACATTACATTTCTCAACAGAGAACATGTATATATATATTACAAGAATACAAGAATGTAGACTGATAACTGACTTGTAACAAAAATCCTGATAATCAAGAGAGAAAACAACTAATTTGTGCCACATCAAATTCTTATGTTAACTAAATGTGCCACATCAGATTCCTTAATAGCATAACTGACTTTGTAACCAACTTCATGTTTTCAAGCTTGAGGTGCTTTATGATATTGTATTATTAAGCTCATTCTTACTTACACACAATACAAGTCCAACCTGATAAGCTGCACCTTTCTCACTGGATTATGGCTTCCATCTTTATTGCAAGTTATATGAGCAAATGATGAATTGATGTTATCTCTTACATAGACTACATGTATTATTAGCTAGCATCACCTCCTCCCAAAACTATATTTTCCAGTACATTTAAATGAACTTGTTTGAATATGTTTGTAGGGTACTGCTGAAGCATCATGCCATGTTTCATGGTAGCTTGTTCCTTAAGTATTGAACTCTTTGTTGAATCAAATTGTTAAATTTCGTTAGAATAATACTATTTGTCTTTGGTTTCAACATGGAAAGAATCCTTGAAAGGTATGAGAGATATTCTTATAATGACAGGCAGCTTATTGCCAATGATGTAGAAGCACAGGTATGCATTTGATCTACTGAGCACATTTCAAATTCATTTATTAAATATGCATTGTCATAGTTTGAGTTGTTTTCATCATGCTTAATCAAGCTATTGCTTTTTATTTTCCATGTTAACAATGGCTTACAGTGTGGTATTATCGGTTGTAAATTGTCATTGTTACATTTGTTGGAATGAGTATTTGGCTAGTGAAGTAAAAAACGATGCCATGATCATAATTTTATGCTTAAACCAATGGTGACTCACTTGCATATTCATGGTTTGTTTATTTCAATTTACATATGCATTAATAACCATCCTTGAATCCATGGCTTTATAGTTTGTAGTTCGTAGTTGCTGTAACCTTGGACTATTTATTTGTTTGTGTACTTCGAAAAAAATCATTTGTTGTCTTTGAGGTCATAGGTTCATCCATTAACCTGACAATTTACAACTTATTTTCTCTGAGATCCATATTTTTGGAAACAGGTTCATACAAAAACATAAATAAGTAAATGGCATGTATATTGCAGAATGGAAGTTGGAGTCTAGAACATGCAAATTTGAAAGCTAGGGTGGAGATTTTGCAAAGAAATCAAAGTATGGACATGAATGTGAACGAGTTCTCTAATTCGTAGACAATGAAAGAAACGACTATATGAAGTATGTATACCTTTGTAATGGCTGCGGGCAGTACATGGGAAAAGAGCTTGACTCCCTAAGTCTCAAAGAACTTCAAAGTTTGGAGCAGCAGCTTGGTTCTGCTCTTAAACGCATCCTAGTCTCATCAAAGACTACATCTCTACTTATTATTACCTTAAAACCTTTTTGATCTCTAAGCCAAATCCTATAACCCTTGACACTTAAGGGATAGCCTAGAAACACACTCCTCTAAGAGATCTAGGTTCTAACTTACCTTCAGATTGGTGAGCATAGGCTGCACACCCAAAAACTCTTGTGTTTGAGGCTTGGGGTCTACTGGTCCACACTTCATCAGGGGTTTTAAGGTTTGTGGCAGTTGAGGGGGATCTGTTAATAAGATAAGCTGCAGTAGTAGCAACTTTGACATGCCCGAACCGGTTCTACAAATGTCACTGTAAATTAACCTAATCTACCTCGGTTATATTAAAGGGACGCGCGAGTCTGGTGACCCTATTGCAAGTGCACAAGTCGTTGAACTAGTGTAGTGAGCAAGTAAGGGTATCGTTCCCACGAGGAAGGCAGTATAAGACGCTTAAATTTACTTAATTCTACAATTTCTAATTACGCTAAAACAAGGTTGATTAAATTAACTAATGATTAACAATTAACTATGCTAGGATTGATTGGCTAAGTAACAATTACAACTACTTGATTCAAATTCTAGATTAAAAGTTGTTAAGGGAATAGATTCATTCAAGTATAATCCTAGTTTCTAATCAATCAATCATTAGGCTTAGTCGTCCTCAATTACTAACATGCATCTATTCATGGGAATTATTAAGCACTAAATTCTCAACTTAATCACAATAAAATCTAAGATTAGAGAGTGATTAAAGGAAAATTAGTCAAATGTTAGTAGAGTTACAAGTTAGTAATCTCTACACATAGATGTTACACTAGTAATATGCAATAATTGGTCACATGCATACAATTTCATCAAGTTATTGCACCATAAAGAAGATAGGTGGTTGCAACCACCACTCATGCAAGCATTAAAGTACATATGCATAACTTGAGAGGATTATTTCAATATGATTGATTAAATAACAAAGGAAATACAAGAATTACCTCTAATCCCCTAACAAGAGGAATTAGTTACACATAGTATCACAATTACAAAGATATACAAACAAAGGAAACATCACCAATTGACAAGCTTGTGAAGTGGAAATGATCCTCCTTGCAATCCAAGCAAATAATTCTTCTATGGCAACTTGAAGTGATCACTCTAAGTAACCAACATATGGTGTTTGGCTACCTAGAAAGTGGCCAAGAAAATAACTATCTCTTGATTGCTAAGAACAAAATATCTACTCAATATCTACTTCTCTCTATCTTTCTCTAACTTACTATATCTAAAATGTAAAAACTAAGTATATGTTCTAAGTTGAGAGCTTCCTTGAGTAGCTTGTTGAATGCAAGTGTGTATGCATGAGAGAGAAGGCCTTCCAAGGACAATAGGTGGAAAAGAGGCAGCTTCATTGACTTTGGGGCAAGCTTTGACCATTTGCAGCTCATCAGAGTTGTCGGCGGGTATGTGCGGCGGCTTTGTGCCCACTGCATGAACCCGCCGGGCTTGTTTTTCCTTCACCGCGGACTTGTTCCGCGGACTTGTCTTGCTGTGTCTCATGCATGAACCCGCCGGGCTTGACGGCGGCTTTGTGCCCGCTAGACAGAGTGTCTGAACTCGCCAGTGACAAGATGCTCCTTCCGGCGGCTTCGTGCGGCGAGAAATGTCCCGCCGGTCTGAATGCATGAACTCGCCCTCTAGCTTTTCTTTTTTCCTCTTAATTTGCCCTCTTTTCAGCACTTTGGACAAAAATGCCCTTGAAATGCCTATTTTACCTGAAAAGACTTATTTACAACATTAAACACATAGACTACTTAGAAAACGATTACAAAAACAAGGTAAAAGGGGCACTAAATGTAAACATTTGGAGCGTGATCAGACCCCCAAACCTGACTTTTGCTCGTCCTCGAGCAAACCATAAATGCTAAAAACTAAACTAAAAGTAAATTCCACTATGTACACAATATATACAACGCACAATAAAACATTTCCGAGAGCCAATTACAAATATGCCAAAAGATGTGATGAGTTAGGAAGTGAACATGCGAAAACCTCTAGTTAGATGCCAGCACGATCACATTCCTCAAAAACACGCTACACGGTGCATCCCACACTCTAAGTACTCAGTTTCAAAAACAAAGCACTCAAAAGCAAGAACTCAATTCGCCTTGACTCTATCCTTACCAGACTTCAGTCTGATTTTCTCTCAGAACCTAAGTTGCTCTCAGATAACATATGCGAGTAAGAATTATATATAAGAATCAAATGTAACGCATATGCAATTAAAATTAACGCACAACTTGTGGAAACTGTTTCATGAATGAATTGATATGCCACAAACGTGGAAAGAGCATGCTTAACTCGCATTCCCCAGCCAGACTTCCTAAAAGATCAACTAGGTCTTTCCATGGTTGTAACGGGGCCAAAGGGTGATATGGACGAATCACTGGAATTTGAAGTATTTGATCAACCTTAAATTTCGCTATCGTAGCTCAATATTATAAGTCTCCATGGTCTAGGCTAAGACTTCAATTTCTTGTGTTCTAATTAGTACATAGATTAAAAACTTATAATAAATGATGTGCTAAAAGTTTTTTTTTTTTATTTTTTTTTTTTTTACAATTTGCACAACTATCTATCATCGCCTGAGTACACGCTATCTACTGAATTTCGAGCTTTACTAATGCATCTATATCATGCATATCTTTGATCAAAATACTACATCATTCCAAGTGACATAAAAGGAATTTTTGGTGTGTGATGGAAAGAAAGGTTTGTGTTTGGCCTCAAAGTTGGTAGTTGGAGCACACATCACAACATGGACAGTGTTTGGGCATTTGGTAGCTAAGCACACATGCCTAGAATCATTTCCAGAAATCGTCTAACTAGGGAATACAAGTCTAACAAGCAGTCCACAATTTTATTGTTCATGGCATCCAATTATGCAATATGAGATCATGATGATTTGGAAAAGTATTTACCCTCATAAGGTGAAATTTTAGGCTCTGTTCCTTACGGGTAGTCTCCACTATTGGTTAATGCAATCTTGCGCTCAGTTCTATTCACTAGGCACAAGAAAAGGGACTATTGCACCATGTGCAATGTCATCTCGAAATGCCATTGTGATAGCTAATTTAGTGATCAATGCATGCACATTTCCTTAATCAACACATACCTCTTAGCATCTTTATTAAACACATATGTTCCCTTGGCTCAATCGGAATTCTTTTGAAAATTTAAATTTTTTACACAATTTAAACTAAGGAAAACAATATATACCAGACACTATATACATATGTACAATCATGTGAAGGATTGGCTAAGTGTAATGTGCCCACACCCCCAAACCTAAACTCGACATTGTCCCAATGTTTGCACACGGAAGACAATAAAAGAGTTCGTGGTTTGGTTGTTTGGCCAACAAACAACTTATCAATCTCATGCAAAAAGGAACCAATATGTACAACACATGATATCCTATCCATCATGTACACTACTTTCAAAAATCCTAAGCACTATCAATCAATATACAAAATTTTCCACACTTAGATCTAAACATGTTACTAACTAAAAATATATGCAAGTAAGCAATATAGATATATAATAATAAAATAAAAAGACTAACTATAATCCCAAAAGTAAAATACTGGGTATAAAAATGAGGAATAATGCTCCGCCCACAAAATCCATGCGGCGTACCAATCCGCCTACATGAAAAAGTCATCGTCACTGAGGTCTAAAGGTGTGAAATGAACTCCTCTGACGGAGTAGCAGAAAATGAGCTCAGGAGGAGGTGGTGGTCCAATAGAAGGAACGATGTGCGTCGGGGACTCGGGCCTCTACAATGTACTCCATCGGATGAGTAGTCGTCTCCTCGTATCCATCCGGAAGAAGCCCAATATTCACTACACGGGACTCCAATACGCCACATGCTCCACACTGCTCAGGTATTGCTCCTGAATGGTTTCCGATCCTCTATCCCCTCCGGAAAAGTCCTCGCATCTCCTCTGTGTAAATCCCTCTAAACTGGTCCGGTAGACTCCTCTCTATCTCTGGTTTCCCTATACCTGTTCTAAAATCTGCTGTTGCTCACATAGTAAGTCCATGAAGTTGAAATTCTGCTAATATAGGTCTGGCGGAGCCATTGGACTGAAAAATAAATCATCAACATCAATAAAGTAAAGGGGTTAGGTATACCTGTCTCTGGCAAGGGTGGAATAGCTGGTCTCTGGTGCGACGGGTGTCTTGTCGTGCCTGCGCTTCTGATGGCGCTCCTCCTCCCGATCACTCGAGTGATCACTCGGCTCACCATCTGGTAGCCCATCAACTGTGCCACTGCTCCAGTCAATCTCTCACTTGCCTTGCAAGGCGGCGAACAGTTCGTGATAGGGCGGTATTAGACTCTATCAATTCCTTGTAGGACTGAATCATACTCTTCGCCCTCTGGGCATCTCCCTCTCGTCAGACTCGTTCTCAGATATCCCTCATCAAATCCTACATCGGACTCCTGCCTGTGCTTCTATTCTCTCCTGCTCTATCGCGGTGATGACCTCCGCTGGGCCAATCTTGCTCCCTGCCCACGCAAACTGAGAAGCCTCTCTATACCTCGCTTTCCTTCGGCCGCTCATTGTAGGCCCTTCTGCCTACATTTCCCACTGGTGTCAGAATCCTATCTGCAGGCAAGTCACTCAAGGCCTGCCTTTCGTGCAAAATGGTGATCAACCAGAAAGAAGAGGCTCAAATTGCTTCTTCTCCCAGACTATGCTTTCTCTTCACTATCGTCGCCCGACATCAAATTCCAACTGGTTCTTCATATGGGAGCCTAATAGCGATCTTATTCTTCAAGCTGTCCGGTGTCCACTAGGCACGAGGAGTAACTACAAGTAGATAGCCAAAAATGCGCCTCGAACCCTAGATCTCTCTGGTAGACTTACCGTCCCAAAGGATGTCTTCGTTCCGGTGAGTGCAAACCAACTGTTGGTCATAATGCTCGAAAAGGGCATTGGCTCGTACCCCTCCTCCCACTTAGGATAACTTTAAGTGTGGGTACTCATTGATCTGCTCGGCGGTCATAGAGATGGACTTCCTTCGGACCATAACCGGAGCTCCCCTCTCGAACATCCGGGTCTATGCAGTATAAACTCCGAACAATCCGCGGTTGGCTCTCTTTGGGAACGATACATAGGACTCACTTCTCGGCGGATCTCGTCAAACAACCGTCCCCCAATTTCGAAGCTCACGTCTCTCTCGATGAGGATGGGTCGCATAGTGGGTTCTTTCAAGCCGCTCTCCATAGATTTCCTAGCTGTCCTCTCTGGGCGTGGCATTTTTCCTTTTCCTTTCCTTTCCCTTTCGGGATGCATCCCTTCTCAAAGTGATGCTTTCCTTTTGCGGGCCATTATGGTTAGAGCAACAAAAACACAACAAGCAACTCCAAATAGGTTAGCACTGGGTTAGTGACAACATTTGAAAACTACTTTATCTAAAACAAATTCTATAACAGTTAAACTACTAATACTATATGTGTGTGGGTCCAATTAATCTACTCATCAGTAGGAACATCAAGCAATCATGTTCAAATGGAATTGGTGCATTGTATGCACAAATATGCACATTACGTATTATCATCAAACATTTTATCCATGCAAATGTATATACAATTAGCATCAACTCAATCACCAAAATGTGTGTACATTGATCCCAAGTTGTGCAAACACATATTGACTTACTTGACAAACATTACTCAATCATTGCCACATTGCACACACAATTTGCACATACATTTGCAATCACCACGTCCTCACACAATTTGTACATAATAGATTGTCATATACATGCACATCATTGCAATTACCATATTTCCATCATCAACATTTCACAACTCCCTTCATCAAACATTTCACATTTCAATCACTAATCCTACATCTACCCAATTGTTCGTCCAACCTCCATCAATCAACCACAAAGAAGCATTCTACCTATCGTTCCGTTAACATGCAAGATTCTATGTCAATTTTGAGCAATAACACATCACACGAATCAAAACAACATAGACATAATTTCGAAACCCCAAATTCGGCCAAATTCCAACCTAACATGAAAATTTCACAAAATTGATTCAAACTAGGTGGAAAATGGGTCGGAATTAGTCCTAGCATGCATAACTAACATCAATTGCATCAATTAATCTCAAATAATTCACTCAAACTCAGAAATTGGCAGAACCCAACTGTCGAACTAGGGCTTCAAGCCAAATTTTTCATGAATTCATGCTTAAATGAGATAAAGTGAAGATACTTACCTTTGTGTTAGTTTCGAGTGATTGGAGTGGGCGTTGGGGAAGAGTTTCGTGGTTTCTCACCAGGGAAAATGGAAGAATTTGAAAAGAGGAAAGTTTGTCGTGGAAAACGACATGTCCTATTTATAGGGCTTGGATTCGGGCGGCTTTATGCTCGCCGCACAAACCTGTCGCCCTATTTTTGGCTAAAACGCAGCGTTTTGGTCATTGAGGACTACGGCGACTTCCTTTACGGTGGGTTTTATTCCCGCCGTATGAACCTGCTGGAGTTACCTTTTTTTCTGGCGAGCTTGTATCTCTTGACCGCGGCTTTATTCTAGCGCACAACTGCCGTCATCTTTCTCTCATTTCTGGCGAGTTTCAACCCTCTGGATGGCGGGCTTATTCCCGCCGAGATGGAACTCACCGTGGTTCTTCATGCGTGGCCGCGGGTTCGTCTCTTCTGGACGGCTGGACATATCCCGCCGTGATGAACTCGCCAAAGTTTGACTTCAAGTCCCGCGAGTTCAAGCATTCTGGAAGGCTGGACATGTCCCGCCGTCTAAGCCGCCAACTTCCATGATCCTTCAGAGACAATTCCGTGGGCTTGTTCATTCTGGACATTAACATGTCCCGCCTCCAGAACCCGCCGTCCTTGAAAAATTTCTATTTTCAATTCCTTCATTCTTTTATCTTGATTTCCTAACACCTACAACATGTTCAACAACACACACAATGCACACATATTCCTACATTAATTAATCTACATGAATATGCTTAACCTATAACAGGATTTTAAAACCCCCAAACCTTTCTTTTGTACACCCTATCTCATAATGATTTAATTTCAAAGCTCGGTGGGTACAAGAGCTCGAGTTGGATTGTCAATTCCTTATCACACTTCAAACAATTCATTTCATTCAAAACTCAAATATGTACAATGCAAAATACATCAATGTTGTAAGTGTGTCTTTGATATACAATCCATGCACACTTAAATAAACATCACTTCATTCATCTCCATGCCCCATTTGAGATGGTTGGTTCAATCACACATACCCCTTTTCTTTCTTTTGACCCATAAGGTCCTTTCCCACTAAGCCCTCCAACTTGGATTTGCGATCCAAATGGACTTGACATTGGCTTTGGGAACAGGGGTGGCATATTTCTAACCTGCCATCTTTTGTTTGGACAATTAGGCCTGATGTGGCCTATTTTATGGCAGTAATGACATATAGGAATGAACGTAGAAATGTACCTCCTGATGTAGATTGTGGAGGTTGAATGCAGTTCTTTCTTCTCGGCCTTCGCCTTGGTTTTGGTTTCGGAGCAAAAGTGGTGGACTCCTCATGTGATACATGCATAGTCTTCCTTGAAGGTGGTTTTACCAACCCTTCGGACTTGACCGGAGTGCCTATCTTTGGCATAGCAATCTCAACTTAAGTCTCCTCATTCTTCACTCTCAAGATTTCTAGGGCCTTGTCCCTAGAATATCTCCTCCTCCATGACTTTCATCTTGCCTTCGAATTCCTTGCTCAAAGACTCTTCCTTTCTCCGAACTCATCTTTCACTAGGGAGAAATCCTTCAATTTTGTCTTGGAGGGCATAATTTTCCTCTAAAGCCTCATCAAGCTTAGTAGTGAGTTCAAAGTTCTTCTCTACCAACTCTCGTTTTCTTCCTTGAGTGAGTGATGGTGTCTTCGTAACTTGATGATCATGCTTCAAAAGTGCGGTCTTGTTAGTCACCTCGCTGTGAGCGAGTGCTACGTACTCCCCGAACGTAGAGTGAGGTTTATCATCTTGTTCGGCACTTGCGATGTTAAAACCAAACACTACCTTTCAACGGATTCTTCATGCTTTCAAACACTTCAAACTCTACTGTTTGACCTAAACCGTCATGGAGAGTCGTCCCTTGTGGACATCGATGATTGCCTTGGCAGTTGACATAAATGGTCGCCTAGCAATATCGGTATCTCCCTTGCCTTGGATGAATCGATCTCTATCTCTAGAATAACAAGTCAGCTGGGATGATCAATTCGCCCACCTTGACTAACACATCTTCAACCACTCATGTTGGATGTCGTACTGAGCGGTCGGCTAATATCAATTCCATGGTAGTCGGCTTCAATCCCTCTAATCCTAAGTCCTTAAACAATGCATAAGGCATCAAATTGATCGAAGCTCCTAGGTCTAAAATTGCCTTCTCCCTCCAAGTTTCACCAACTGATATGGTAATGATGAAACTTCTCAGATCCTTCATCTTAGGTGGCAATGCCGTTTCCATGGCTGCACTTGCTTCTTTGGAGATCACTATTCTCTCCAGAAATTCCTTCTTCCGCGCCTTTGAGTTGAGTTCCTTGAAGAACTTGGCGTATGCGGGCATTTTCTCAATCACCTCAAGTAAGGGAAGGCTCACATTCACCTTTGATAGGATGTCATAGATCTCCCTGAAGGCTTGGTCCAACTTCGACTTCTGAAGCCTTCCTGGAAACGGAATTGGAGGCACATACAGGTTAGGCGATTTATGTATCCTTGAAGTATCCTTGTGTCCTCTCTCCGGACCTTTGCTCGTTCCTATCCCTACTTGAGTATCAAGATCATTCTTACTAGGCACTTCCCTGTCTGCTGAAACATTATCAGGAATATCAGAAATTTCAAGTGGATATGGGTTAGAAAGTACCTTACCACTTCTTAGTACCGTGGCTGACTTGGCTTGTTCAGACTGACTTGAGAGCTTCCCTGGCTCCTTCTTTTGACTAACTTCAGCATACTCCCCTATTTGTCTTTCCAATGTCTTGACTACTCATTCCATAGAAGTATCCTGATGTGGTTAGGATCATTGGTGTAATACTGATTAGTGGGCCTGTACTCATTGTCTTTCTGGCCTTGTTGGCGCCAAGGTAAGTTTTCCTTTACCTTCCATGGTTGCGTACTCTGCTGTGGTCTTGATTGGTATCCCTGAGGTGGATACCAGTTGTTGTTGTTGTGTTGTTCTGTGGAGGTAACGGGGGATTCAAACAGTGGTTGTTTTCGTAATTCAGGTTAGGATGCCTTGCCATCCCCGATTGTACGTGTTGGAGAAAGGATCATCCAACTGTCTTGACTAGCGTGGCGGATACACCACTTGTAATTCTTCTTTCCTGGGTGGCACTGGCTCAACCATGGAATTCATGTCCATTCCACGGTTTTCCTTAAGCAAAAAACCTGATCCCCTACCATAGGTTGGTTCCCAAACCTACTCATGAGTGTCTCTATGTTCTTACTCATATCGTTCATTTGACTTGCCATTTCCATACTCATTCCTCCTCGACTACCTCGAGTGTTCCTCTGCTGGGAATTCTGTTCAAGCATCTCGTACTTATCAAACACAAACTGTGCCATTTTCTCTCGCATCGCTCCTCCACTTGCGTTATCAACGATCGCTTGTGAAAGTCCCATCAATCCATCATAGAAAGATTGAACTTGTGATACTAAAGTATACTCATGGTGAGGGCACTGTGCTAAAAGTAGCTTGAATCTACCCCATGATTCATGAAACGCACCCCCTTCCCTTTCCTGGAAATCAGCTATCATACTTAGTATTTCTTTTGTCTTCCATGAGGGAAAATACTTGGCTAAAAACTTCTGCTCAACACCGCTCCATGTGGTAAGTGATCCTGCTGGTAATGCCATGAGCCACTTCTTGGCGTCGTCTCTCATGCAATATGAAAAACATCGCATGCGTAAGTGATCCTCCGTCAAGTTCCTGAGTGGAAAAGTGGTCACCACATTGTAATATTCCTTCATGAATTGAAGGCAGTCTTCGCTTAGGTTACCACCAAAGTGCGGGAGTGTGTTGTAGTGCAAGTTTTTCAGCTCGTAATTCCTCTGGGCATCATCTAATATATAGCTGAAGGATGTGATCCAACGGTAGGCAATGAGAATTCCTTCATCATCTGTTGATCCTGTCCGTGTTCTGAACCAGTGGAGGTACTGCTAGAAGAGGTTGACCCTTCCTGAAGGTCGGATAGTCCTCTAGTGAATTATCCGTCATCGTCGGTAGCCTCGCTATGCGATCAATATTTTCAACAAAAGGTTCAAGTGGACTAGCCAAAGATCGTCTTCCGTGCATCAATTCGTGACAAGAAACCTGAAAGTACAATAACTACCAAAAGGATAAATGTTCAAAACAGAAATTTATTACGATTATGCAAGGATTAAATAGACTAATGTTATAAAAAGAAACGTCCTGCCGAATTCCCCGGCAGGGCGCCATAAATTTTGACATGCCCGAATCGGTTCTACAAATGTCACTGTAAATTAACCTAATCTACCTCGGTTATTAAAGGGATGCGCGAGTCTGGTGACCCTATTGCAAGTGCACAAGTCGTTGAACTAGTGTAGTGAGCAAGTAAGGGTATCGTTCCCACGAGGAAGGCAATATAAAGACGCTTAAATTTACTTAATTCTACAATTCTCTAATTACGCTAAAACAAGGTTGATTAAATTAACTAATGATTAACAAATTAACTATGCTAGGATTGATTGGCTAAGTAACAATTACAACTACTTGATTCAAATTCTAGATTAAAAGTTGTTAAGGGAATAGATTCATTCAAGTATAATCCTAGTTTCTAATCAATCAATCATTAGGCTTAGTCCTCAATTACTAACATGCATCTATTCATGGGAATTATTAAGCACTAAATTCTCAACTTAATCACAATGAAATCTAAGATTAGAGAGTGATTAAAGGAAAATTAGTCAAATGTTAGTAGAGAATTACAAGTTAGTAATCTCTACACATAGATGCTACACTAGTAATATGCAATAATTGGTCACATGCATACAATTTCATCAAGTTATTGCACCATAAAGAAGATGGTTGCAACCACCACTCATGCAAGCATTAAAGTACATATGCTAACTTGAGAGGATTATTTCAATATGATTGATTAAATAACAAAGGAAATACAAGAATTACCTCTAATCCCCTAACAAGAGGAATTAGTTACACATAGTATCACAATTACAAAGATATACAAACAAAGGAAACATCACCAATTGACAAGCTTGTGAAGTGGAAATGATCCTCCTTGCAATCCAAGCAACTAATTCTTCTATGGCAACTTGAAGTGATCACTCTAAGTAACCAACATATGGTGTTTGGCTACCTAGAAAGTGGCCAAGAAAATAACTATCCTCTTGATTGCTAAGAACAAATATCTACTCAATATCTATTTCTCTCTATCTTTTCTCTAACTTACTATATCTAAAATGTAAAAACTAAGTATATGTTCTAAGTTGAGAGCCTTCCTTAAGTAGCTTGTTGAATGCAAGTGTGTATGCATGAGAGAGAAGGCCTTCCAAGGACAATAGGTGGAAAAAGGGGCAGCTTTCATTGACTTTGGGGCAAGCTTGGACCATTTGCAGCTCATCAGAGTTGTCGGCGGGTATGTGCGGCGGCTTTGTGCCCGCTGCATGAACCCGCCAGGCTTGTTTTTCCTTCACCGCGGACTTGTTCCGCGGGACTTGTCTTGCCGTGGCTCATGCATGAACCCGCCGGGCTTGACGGTGGCTTCGTGCCCGCTGGACAGAGTGTCTGAACTCGCCAAGTGACAAGATGCTTCTTCCGGCGGCTTCGTGCGGCTAGACATGTCCCACCGGTCTGAATGCATGGACTCGCCCTTTAGCTTTTCTTCTGTTTTCTTCCTAATTTGCCCTCTTTTCATCACTTTGGACAAAAATGCCCTTGAAATGCCAATTTTACTTGAAAAAGACTATTTACAACATTAAACACTAGACTGCTTAGAAAACGATTACAAAAACAAGGTAAAAGGGGCGCTAAATGTAAATATTTGGAGCGCGATCAAGCTTCTCCCTAAAAATTTGATTCAGACCAGAACCAATTAATAGACATATAACTTTATCGAAGATAGTTCTATTTATTTTCTCTGCCACCCTATTATGTTGAGGTGTATATCTCACAATTTTGTGTCTTAGAATACCCTCATCACTATAGAATTTGTTGAACTCTTCTTTACCGAATTCTAGGCCATTATCGATTCTAAGAGTTTTAACCTTCTTGATGGTTTGATTTTCAACCAACCTTTTACAATCCTTAAAATTGTTAAAGGCTTGGTCTTTGGATTTCAGTAGATAAATCCAAACTTTCCTAGAATGGTCATCTATAAGAGACAAAGTATAAGCTCCACCATGTGTGGGAACCTTTGCAGGCCCCCACAAGTCAGAGTGAATATACTCAATGACATCTTTGGCGGTATGGCGAGCTGAATTGAAGCTCAATCTATGTTGCTTCCCTAAAATACAGTTCTCACAAAACTCTAATTCATTCACTAAGTCCCCACAACAGATTTTGCTTACTTAGTTCACTAAGCCCTTTTTCACTCATGTGGCCAAGTTTTAAGTCCTACAAGACAGATTTATCACTAACATTTGATGCTACATTGGCAGCATTGTCAATGACTGTCTCACCTCTCACACATAGAGGTCATTCCCCTTATCACCTTTAAGGATGACAATGGAACCTCTAGAAGCCCTTAGAATTCCTTTTTCAGCCTTATAGGAATACCCTTCCTCATCTAAGACATCTAGAGTGATAAGGTTTCTTTTCAGATTTGGTACGTACCTAACATTCCTAAAGACTCTAACTATACCATCAGACATCCTAATGGCTATAGATCATATCCCTTCTATATTGGATTGCGGATTATTACCCATCAACACACTTCCGCTACTGAGTTCGTTAAACTCTGTAAACCAGTTTCTAACTGGATTCGTGTGGAAGGAACATCATGAATCAAGGATCCACTCAACTTTGATTTTCTTTGTACTCACAATGAGTACTTCACTAGGCTCATAAGACTTAGATGTCATAGCTGCATCACCTTCACTTTGAGTTCTATATTGATTTTTCATTTTAAACTCAAAACAGTATTTCTTGATATGACCCTCTTTCCCACAAATAACATTTCATAGAACTGTTTCTGTTTTTAGACTGTGACCTACTATAGTTTGGGGTTTTACTTCCACCCTTACCCTTACTATTATTAGGATTGTAGTTACTGTTTCTAGTTGGTTGTCTACCTCTAGCAAACAGATTCTCACCCCATCATTCTTCTCTATTTTTAGCTCTAAGTCTTTAGACTTTAAGGCTGAAACACACTCTTCAAGTGTGAGAGAAGACCTGTCATACTTAATAGCAGCCTTAACATCTCTAAAATATTCAGGAAGTGAGTTGAGGAGAATGATTGCCTCATTCTCATCACTCAACTTCTCATTGTCACCAGCATTAGCTAACTCTATAGTTATTTTCTTAAATTCATCTAGATTCTGACTTAGGGGTTTACTCAGGTCCATCTTGAAACTAAACAATCATTCTTTTAAGTAGATTTTATTAGTCAAAGATTTAGTCAAATACAGACTTTCAAGCTTTTTCCAACATTGCATGCAGTAGTTTCATCATTCACTTCTCTAAGTATATTATCAAATAGAATGGAAGCTGGACTTTGGAACATGCAAATCTAAAAGCTTGGGTGGAGGTTTTGCAAAGAAATCAAAGGTATGGACATGAATGTGAATGAGTTCTCTGATTCGTAGACAACGAAAGAAACAGTAATACGGAGTATGTATACATTTTTGATGGCTGCAGGCATTACATGGGAGAAGAGCTTGACTCTCTAAGTCTCACAGAACTTCAAAGTTTGGAGCAGCAGCTTGGTTATGCTCTTAAACACATTACGAACTTCAAAGGGTAACTTAAAGTTTCTGAAACGTAATTTAATATGTTAAATATGCAATCAATCATATTATTAATATATATATATATATAACTAATTAGTGCCGGATGTAAATGATAGATAAAAGTGTCGGATGTCTACCATTATCCATATACAAGAGCTTTCCCACAACAGGAAAGGGAATAAATAATTACAATCAATTGCAATAATAACTAATTCCTAAATAATAAATAATTACAATCAATTCTAAGTCAATGCAATAATAAAGAAGATTAGGTGCTGTTTAGAACCATTTTTAAAAATGGTTTTCTGTTTTTAAAATAAAAACAACTTTAATATTGTTTGTTTACACGTTTTACAAAGTTGTTTTTGAAAACAAAAATCAAAATTTTAAAATGTATAACTAAAAAGTTAAAAACAACTTTATTGTTTTACACCATGTTCAAAATATCATTTCAAAACAAATTAACTTTTCCCTTCAAACAACTACTTACCTATTTTAAAAACAACAACCAAACACTTTTACATCGTTTTCCGTTTCAAAAAACTACTTTTAAAAAACATTACCAAACACATTACATTTTTAAAACATGATTTCCATTTTTTTAAAAAGTTTTCAAAGCACCATTTTAAAAACGATACCAAACACGCCCTTAGTTTCTATTTTAACATTAAACCATTAGATTATTAAAATCTCTCTCTAACACTATTGCAAATTCCGTTGTTTTCCCTATTAGCATCCCTTTGCAAGTTGTATAATTGTATTTGTCACCTAGCTCCTCTTTTTTTTTTTTTTTTTTTCAATAATACTAGAGGACCCGAAAAAGTGACTCAAATTTTTGATCCAAACCTATGTGGTAACATCACACAACATGGGCCCACATCACTCTTCTCAAAGATCCCATGTGATGTTGCCACATAGGTTTGGGTCAAAAATTTGAGTCACTTTTTCGGATCCTCTAGTATTATTGCTTTTTTTTACATTGCTCATCATCTTACCATGTGTCTGAACTATCTTAATTTGCATTATTTTATTTCCCAAACATATGAAGTCAATACTTTTATAATCAACCAAATGTGTCTTATCATTGAAACTTAACAAAAATTATAATCCCATTTTATGCTTTAGCATTTGCTTCAACTTTTGCGTCTCAAATGACCCTTCATGACAATCTTAGGTAATGTTTTCAATTTCGTTTTCAGTTTTTTCGATTTTCATTTGAAAACAATAAATTAATTTTTCAAAATTCTAGAAGTTGAATATGCATTTTGGTGACAATAATTAAAAACAGTATTATTATGAAATATATATTTTTAAAACTAATTAGTACACCCAAATAACTAATGCATCCATAGTTAAAAATTAATTTTTTTTTTCAAGTTTTCAAACTTACATAAAACTCGAACCCGTAACCTCGTAGTAAAAAAGATTTTTTGAAAATTTTAGTTTCTATTTTAAACAACCATAAAAACACCAAAAATACCTATAGAAATAAATTGTTTATTTGAGTAGATCTCCAAATTTGAAACCCTAACCTTTACATTCTGCAAAATAAAATAAAATAAATTCAACTTGAAACAAACTCTAAAACTTTCTCATAAATAAATTAACTCTAAATCTGTAAATATATGTTTAGGGGTGGAATTGAAAGAATTTATGATTGGAGAGGAGGAACAGGCGTTGGCAACCACGGATGCACAAGCTGAAACACAGTTCCATCTTCATCTGTCAACCCGTCGTCATTGATGAAACTCTGTTGCTTCATGCAAGATTTTAGTTGCCAAGTGTAAAGCAACGACACGTCCAATTATAGTCAAATACACTTGATCTGGATCGTACGGATGAAAACCTAGCAAAAGAAACCCTACTGGGTAAATCCTTGCTTGGCATGTCCACTTGGCTTGTTTGTTGTAATCTTCCAATTCCCAAACCCTCAACGTATAACCAACCAACCTTAATAACCGCAGCCTACCTCCGGTGACTCCGAGGAGGCTGGCTTCCACTTCAGGCACATCACTACCACGATACTCCAACCCTAAATCCGGTGACTCGATAACACGACAGCTTTCAATGTCGTTTAGTGGGTCATAAGCCACGATTTCTCTGTTTTTTCCATCGCTCATCCAATACATGATTCCGTCGCACGCTACAATGACCATGTTTATTATTATTAATTGTAAAGGGTCGAGGAGACGACACCACTGACTTGCTCCATGTGCCCGTCACCGAACAGAAAATCTCGACGGTGAATTGTTGATGACTTTTGTTTTGCCGCGGTAGCAAAATCCGTACAACTCTGTACGAGTATTGAGAGTAAAGATTGGTGCAATTCTGGTGATGGCAAGGAAAACTAGGATAGCAGATTAGGCCGTGCATGGTTTCGAGTTCGATCTTGGTCTTCAAGAACGCGAGGGAGCTTGAACCATTGTTTGGTGAGGATATTACAGAGATAGTAAACACTCTCGCACAAGGGCCTTTGGTGGCAGAGTAACAAGTCTTTGAAAGATGCTACTGGGTGAATTGCGAATTCATCGGGCATGTAACACGACAGGAATTTCAGTAATTGAGATCGTCCGGTGCGTTTCAACAGCGGATTCGAAGACGTCCCTTCCACATAACCAGGTCCTGATGATTTTATCAGGAAAGTGAAACTTGTGTTTACGTTTTCAACTTTGTGGCGGTGGATGGTGTGGTCTAGGAAGAAAGTGGATATCAGAGAGAACCAGTGCTTGCAGACTGCTGTGCATACAACCACGTCGGATTGGGACGGCAGATGGTCAAAGATTTTCACCAACAATTTGTCTGGTAGATTTCCTAAACCTACACAAATAGGCGACTGGCTCTCACTCGGACTCGTCATAGCAAATTTTTGGTGGCGATGTTTGATTCATTCTTGATGGTGAATTTATATATATATACATAGGGCATGATAGGGTAGTCAACTCCTTCGATGCAAATTTGAAACTTGAAAGGGAGTTTGATTCCTTAAATGCGAGGGGAATCAAGTTCCTTTTCCAACAAGATCTTATTTCTTGATTTATGCAAGGAACCTATAAATTGATCACCAATCGATTTTAGTAATTACAAATCATTAATTAAGTTTCTTTCCATTTATTAAAACTCCTGATTAATAAACATGTAATTTAATTTCCATTCAAGTAGCGATATTTACACCCTTCTAAAACCGTATCTACACCCCAATTAAACAATTTTTTCATAATTCCAACATCACCCTTAAATAAAACTATTTAAAGGATTAACATAATTATTATAAATGCAGCATCTATCACATTTATACAATATTTAAAATTTTGAACATATATAAAATCTTTTCCAAATATTAACGAATATATTAATCAAACTTAAATAGTGATTATTTCAAAATTTAAAATAAACTATTATAAATAATTATAAAGACAATAAACCGTTTAATTTAAGTAAAAATAGAAGGAGCTCCGTGTGTGGCTACTGCTTTGATTTGTTTGGGAAGAATGGAAGTGGAGCCGTGGAGGTTGCTGAATCAAAAACCATATCGGAAGGAATTAAATTGTCATTCGGGACTTCGGTAGCTGGTTGGGTTCAAAATGGAAGTGGAATGTGCTAATGAGAAGACCGTGGAAAAGGACCAATGTGCAAATTCTCATATTCTTTTGATCTGGAGGTTGGCCAAGGCAGTATGCCAGTATCTATTTTCTATTCACTTTCCCTGTGCATTGTATCTGCCATTGAATACTGATGGAGCTCACAAGTAAAACATAAAGAGAACCATTAATAAAAACTATATAATAAAGAGCTACAATTAAAATATCTGGTAAGTAGAGTCGTTGAAGGAATATAATAACATCATTACAAAGAAAAAGTTTTACATTGAAAGCGATCCTTGTTTAGAATCTGGAGTGGCCTGTGGTGAAAGCTCAAAGGAAACTGGGTAATGGTCACTCCCATAAAAGCCTGCAATTTTTTTTTTAGTGATATCAGGTATTGGTAGAAGCATTAACAGATAAAAGAGTAATATAATGCATATTTACAGTTTATGATTAAATATTTCCAGGTTTTTTTTACCTCCATCGCCTTTGAGACAGCAAGTTCGTCATTATAATTGCCCTTCTCAGCAGTGTATTTGATTACAAGTTGGGAAGTAAAAGAAGTAAATGTGTTTGAATGGTATAATAAAAAGTACTGTAGGAAAGGAATTGGACGAACCTTCTAACTCAATTCTCGTCCGCGCATTTCACATGCAGCAATCCGATCTTTGAGTTCTTCTGATACTACGAAGTAGTCTATTCTCATCCTTTTATCTCGATAACTGTAAGAAAACAAACCACCTATTAGCGTATCCCAACGTAAGATTAGTGAGTCATTTCCCCACTACTAGTATCTGAATTATTCATTAGTTTCAGCTTATAAGAATCCAATTATTTTTGGTGCCAATCTTTCACTTACTTTCCAATGGGATTCCCAGACCATGAGAAGCCATAATCCATGTCCTTTTCCTTGTTTAGAAATCTATATGCATCTAAAAGCCTACCCTAAAACACAAACCAAGAAAAAATCGAAGTTGATATCTTTCATCGAGGATATATGGAACTCAGTTTCTATTAGATACAAGGTTAGATAGCAATGGTAAAATAACTAAATAAGCATACTAGATGACCTGCAACGCTGGAAGAGAGAGAGAGAGAGAGGAGGAGTTGAACAAGAAGAAGAAGAAGTCTAATTGATCTAACTTCAAATGGAAAACACATCAGTTCATAGGTCATTGTTTCAATATCTGATCATAGTCCACGGAAGCAAAAGTTTCCAAATAAATCCCATACTCTTTCAATAGGGCACCAAATCGCTTCCTCTCAGCCAAGGTAAATCCAGGCTGACCACAATCCTGCACATCAAGAAATCAAGTATAACAATCTTATTAACATATTGGAGTATATACATAACTACATCTAGAAATATCAAGGAAATTAAACTGTTAGTTGATAGCATTAAGTATATTATTCACCAATTTTTTAACTTGAAAAGGAACATCACACAACCACAAAAGGAGAGGAAAACAAACAAGCGCATTAAAAGACAATCTACATCAACAAAAATGACCGTTACTCTTTTCCTCTCTCACTCTCTTCTTTCCTCTCTTCTGGGCTTGAATAATTGTAACGATTTATTAAACCGGTACTTCTATTCCTAAAATTAATACCATCCACCAACTCTTGAACTAGCTCCAATGGACTGTGGCACACTAATTAAGATGATGATCAAACCTGAAAATGCTGTTTGTATTATAACATGGCAATTTTTTCTACTTGTGTTGGCAGCTTGTCCTTTTTTCTTTTTTGCTAAACATGTAGTAATTTTATTTTCAATTGCAATTTTACTAAGACTGTATGTCACAGTGTATAAAACAACGTGAGGGTTGAAACTATAAAAGTCATGGTTATGTCTAGATGAGTTTCAGTAACAAGACTAACACCTCTTTATTCGGAGGAATGTAACCATTGAGCTTTGCAGCACTGAAAAAGTCAGGATGGCTCACATCGATCTCTTCATGACTGCATATGACAAATTTAAAAGAAGCATAAGTTCCCTAATAACAGTGTGATATTTTATGAATAACCAGAGGAAGAAACAAACATGAAAAGGAAAAGACAGAAGCTATTAAATTTCAAACAATCATACTTCCCCTTCCCCCAGCCCATTTGCTAGCCATGAAGAGGAATAAAGAGAGACTCACCTTACATTAAGATCACCACACCATATAAGAGGCTTCTCCGAACACTGCATAACAAACTCTAGAATCCTTTTGTCCCATTTTCTTCTCCTTTGGAATGCGTTTTCCTCCTCTTCCAACCATTATTTGGTGAATAAGTATTCAACAAACGAAAAGTCTCAAATTCAGCGAAAATGACCCGGCCATCTGGTTCATGCTTTGAAGCTAACAATGACGACAAGTTTATAAATAAACTATTAATCCATGCGCAAATGAAAAAAAAGCTGTGTCATGATATCAATAGTCATACACAATGATAGAAACAAGATTCTCAACATTGGAAAAGTATTCTTATCTTTCATATACAAGCATACACTTTACTCAATACCTTATCCCAATAAGATCAGTAGCACCACTATCATGAATGTTTTTACCCAAATAAAAAACTAAACTTCAATGATACTTAAAAACGTTGGAACAATAAAAGCAATTTGCTTCAAGTTATATCAGAAGAACAAGAATACCTGATTTATCAAGAGAGAAAGAGACCTTCTTCGGTTGTAAATACTTCTTCACCAACAATGCCGTCCCAGCATACTTTGACTCTACAAGAGACCACCAAATCTGAAAATCTCCAAAAGGTGGACTTGAAAGAGCACGCAACAAAGTCTGCATGAGAGAGGAAAATATTATTACATGTTACATAAGTTATAACTTATAAGTATTATAAATCAGGTCTTAAGCACATCAGATGCATCATACTGAGATGAAGTAGTTGGCCATGCAGCAAAATTTGCTTGCAACTATGTATGTGAGAACTGTCATCTCAGGAAAACCATGTATGACATTAGGATTAACCCTGCTGTTGCATAGTTGGTCACCTATAAACTATGTATCTACAGATAAAATTTAAATTCATATTGAAAGACAATAACTAATAAGAAGTAATTTTTCCAATTCTAAAATCTGAAAAAATAATAGTTCTAAAAAAAGTTCCAATTGATAATATGGAAGAAAGGACGAGCTCCTGTATCCAGACCTTTTCTACTCGAACTGTCAATGAATGAGGAGACGAAAAATTTAACGCTTTCCGTTAAGTTTCATATAGCATATCTGAGACAAGCCACCAGAAGCATTTCTTGCTATTCCATTCTATTTAGAATCAAATCAACTACAAACTCGAATGCCTTGGCATAAGATTACAGCGGAGGGGGTATAAAAACAATGTAATAATAAATTGCAGGCATTGAGTTATTAGAGCTCTGTTCTGGGTGTGTGCATGTATCAAATTAGAACAATGTTGTATATACAGGAATAATTCACTGGTAGACAACAAATCTAGACACAGTGAGCATGAACCTTATTGAATATGGGGAAATTTTTTGAAGGAAAGTCACGTTCACGTAAAGACGGTATTGGTCATGGATATGGAAACAACAATTTGCACATTAAAAGAAAACACGTTACCCGCTTTTCCTCACGGGAAGGTCCGGTATCATCTTTCAACTCTCCTGGGTTTTTGGCGCACCCTTTGAACCAGCAGCGGGCATCCTTACTTCCTACCATTAACATATAGTTAGAAATGTTCTTCAGCACATACTTACCAAAGGTTTTGCGTTAGGATCAGTGTAAGATCAACTAAATTAAAGATAATCGGTAATAATAAAAGAAATACCATGCATTAAAGTGTATTAGGATGACAGGGTAACTACACCCTACAAATGAACCAAACCATGAATAAACTACAACAGACACCATGGCAAAATTGCAGCAGACATTTTTCACAATGCAATACGAATCTTCAACCATACAAAATTACAAGTCCTGCATCTTACCCACTTCTCCCACTACCAGATATCCATCAATGAAAGTTTCTGTTACATAGCTAAAAACTCGTATATTTCTGAATAGACAAGACAATGAAGACGTCATAAAATCCAAAATTTCCTTGCACAAACAGCCCAATTAACATCAGCACAAACGATGCCAAAGCTGCTAACCACATCAAGCAATACAAGAGTACATTCTATCAACAAATCAAACTCCAAGGAACTAAACATCACTACTTCAGAACTCATAAATCCTAATTGATTTTAAAAAGTTGTCGATGTGCAAGCTTTAGCTAGAAACCACTATTACAATAAAATAAAATAAAAAAGACAACCAAATTGTCCACCAAAACAATAGGGGACAAAAGCCATTATTAAACGAAACGAAATCGATTAGCAACCAATTGTATGCTAATAAACCCCATTTTCCTTCTAGGACAAAGAACATCAAGGACAAATAGATCCAATTTATGGTTCATATGCCTAATCAAGCTATACTTGTAATGTAAAGTCCAGCTACAACTACATATAACTTAACACAGTCCCAGTCACGAACAACCAAGTTCCCAATTCAAAAGTAAGTAATACATAAAATGCAGATGAGAAGCAATTAAGCAAACAATATACACAAGGAAATCGTTTGAAATCTCAGTCGCAACTCAAGTAAAATATAAGCTACAGACTAGATGCAACGGAAATCGAATCCAAGAAGTACAAGACACCAAATGACTAATGTCCGCATAGATCAAATTTGAAATCGCAAACAAGGGTCACCTGTATGGCAATGACATCAGGGTCGAAAGTGGTGACGAAGTTGGAGAAGTCAGGCCAGTTGTTCTTGACTCGAAGAAGCAAACTGTTTGCGTTCCAAGTCAAGAACTTGAGTGGCTCTCTCTTCTTATTTTCTTCTTCATTCTCAGTCTCCTTTTTCGCCGGTGAAAGAGCGGGTTTTTGGCCGACCCATCCTTCTCTATTGGTTTGAAAAATCGCTTCATGCTTTCGCTTCCGCTCTCGCAGCAGAGACACTGTATTTTGCTGCTGTCTCTCCCTTAAAACTTTATACGAATTTTCTATTGTACGTATATACGGTATACGTATATTTTTTGATCTACCCCCACTTCAACAAAAGGGTGAATTCGTCTTTTCCTTAATTACGATGAGTGAGTGGTGCTTTGTGGCGGTAAAACGGTGGATAAGTTTGGGACACTTAAAACGACACCCCACCCACCCACACAAACCAGAAATTCTTGACAGAGAGAGAGTCTCTAATGGCATCATCAGCAGCAGCGACTTTCTCTCTTTCTTTAACTACATTTACTTCTCAACCAAGACTTCCCTTTTGAGCTACAAAACCAATGAAATTAAGCACCCTTTATCTTTCTGTATTGGGTACTAAATTACGTGTCAACAAAGTAACAAGAACAATGAGCTTGACAAGGAGTAGAGTCACTTGCTCGGCTTCTTCTTCTTTTTCTTCTGTTCTTGCATCAGCTCTTCTCTTTGATTGCGATGGTGTGCTTGTTGATACAGAGAAGGATGGGCACACTTTTACGGAAGTAAGCACCCTCTTTTGCTTTTTATGTTTTTTCATTTATTTTTCCATGTCTGGAGATTCACTGGTTATGTTGAGAATTTGAAGCAATTTTAAGTTTTCTAAGCGGGGTTCTGCTTTAATGGCAGATTTGGTTAAATTAGTACTTATTACATAATAAGTGTACGAACAAAATGTCTCAAAATCTGTTTTTTATTCATCCAATGACAATTAGTTTGTTTTTGCTTGAAAAATGCTTATGAGTTCCAATGGTAATAACACGATATCAATTGCGCAGAAAGAGTTAGGTGTTACACGGGATGTGGATCTATATGGTGAATTGCTTAAAATTGGAGGTGGAAAAGAAAGGTACCAGCTCTCTTAAAATTTGATATTTTTCTCTATTTGTTGTTCGCAATGTAATTCTAATAGAACAGTAGAGATAAATTGTAATCTTAATGATATACTGATTCCGAATTTTGTAGGATGACAGCCTACTTTAACAAGACAGGTTGGCCAGAAAGGCTCCAAAGAGACAAAGAATGAAGCAGAAAGAAAGGAATTCATAGCTTCACTTCACAAACGGAAGACGGAGTTGTTCATGGCCTTATTGAGAAAAAGTTACTACCTCTTCGGCTGGTGTTGCAAAGTTGGTTATCATCTCATCTTCAGCTTATCTATGCAGTATTTATTACTTGATCTTTGTCTTACTTGCACTTAGTTCTTGTTTGTATGGGTATTGGAATTATGCATGCATGGAAGGAATCTCTAAGTATCAGTTAGCTAGGCTTCTGCTATCCAAATTGTTTGTATATCCGTAGGTGGTTCGATTAGGTTCGAGGGCTTTCCCGTTAGGGTCATGATTAATGTCTACACTGCCTACCTTGTCATTAATGTCGTGGAAGACAGTGAGTTGTTACTTATAATATGTTTGACAATTGGTGGAATGCAAAAACAGAGGTTGAAACTTCTACTCAATAGTGCATACTTCGAGGGTTCAAAGCCGATTTTATGTGGTGACAAAGATATATCTTTCTCTTTAATTCCCCAGGGCTTTCTACATTCAGGCACTCTTATAGCATTATTAAATTTTAAATGTAGAACCTTTAGCATTCCATATTTTTATTCTCTTTTAGAAATACTCTTTCATTGTCTTTGTGATGTAGGACTCCAATCTAGCATGTCACCGTTATGATTAGAATTGTTTTCTCAAGTAGATGGTGTCTCTGCTGACGTTTGATGATATTTTTTCCAGATGTATGCGTTGATGATTTTTCCTCATATACAGGCTGATTGATCAGGCTTTGGAAAAGGGAGTCAAAGTTGCTGTGTGCAGCACCTCCAATGAGAAGGCGGTATGCATAATCAGGTGCTCAAGCAGTTATTGTTTCTGTGATTAGTTTACCATGAGCGGAAATGATCCGTGGCAGCTTAGAAAATTGTTATCCTATTCTTAATCTTTTTAAAGGACAGTTTGAGAGGTCAGACTTTCACTGTTTCAGCAATTCCATCTCCGGTGACGTAATCTAATGGTATTGAATGACCAAGTAAATATGGGTTTCGATACAATCCCAAGCAAATTATTTTATCACCTTTTACATGCTTGAATTTGCAAATGTTGAGCTTTAAGGTCAGGTTAAGAGTTAGTACTTAGTGCTGTTATGTTTATTGGTGAATTTAGATTCCCTCATATAACTGATCATAGTCTTTCCTTTCAGGTATCTGTAATAGTTTCATTTTTGCTGGGACCATAGCGGGCTGAAAATCAAGATCTTCGCTGGAGATGTGGTTCCTCGCAAAAAGCCTGATCCAGTAAATACCTGTCCTCTCTTAATTTTGATAAGTTAGGCAATGTCTAAACAAGCGGATTCAATCAATCATCTTGTCTTTTGCATCCTTAATGGGGCAAATTAAGCCGTTTAACATGGGTCATTTTCAACTTGTTAAGTTTGTTACGCTTGTTAAATATGAGATGTGTTCTAGCCACTGACAATGTTCTTCCTGACAGGCGTTTATATTTTAGCAGCCACACAGTAATGTGATCCTTCAAGGTATGCCAGAATCATGGCCTAAACTGATCTTATATGTTATGGTGATTAATTATGTAGGATTCTATTGAATCATGAACTAGGTTGAATGATCACCATATAAATCATCACAGGTCTGAATTATTTGCTAACATCTATTTAGTATGCAAGCGCCACCATCAATTGAACTCATACACTCTTCGATCATCCTACTATTGAATCAGTTTTCATACATGCTCCCTTATATATGCGTACGTTTCTATCATTCTATCAATGATATTCTTCTTGTTATTCGGTTATAATCCATTTTTCTTCCTCTACGTTGTGTTGTAGTTGAGGACAGTGCCATAGGCTAGCAGCTGCAAAAGCGCTGGATGAAAGTGTATAGTAACAAAGAGCGGGTAACTTTTTTCTTTATTATACTAATGAAACTTAAACAGGAATCCTCCTTCTCTGGTGTTCCTTTCCTAGATTATTTTCAAACTTAGGTAGTTATATAAGTCAAGAATTGTGAACAAAGAAACAACCACTTATTAAAGCTTTCTCTTTAGCCGTTGGCACAACTGGGTTAAAAATTACGGAAAAGAATTTTGCTATTAGTGTCGATGATCTTAATGTTGGCAATGTTCTACTATAAGTACTCTGCATTCTGCTTGTGGAATGCTACCGGATATTACCGGTGAAAGAATTTTTTCTTAATGCTGGCTTCCTTTCTCAGAGTGGTTTGTATAGCTTTCTAACATCTCATTTCATGATATGTGGTTGCAGTTACGCAGCCAAAGAGGATTTCTTAAATGCAGATGCAGTCTTCGACTGCATTGGAGATTTTCCAGAAGAGCGTTTTGACTTGTCTTTCTGCGGAAGCCTTCTTCAGACGCAGTACGTCAGTAGCCATATAATTCTTTGTAATTTTATCAATTCCTCTAGATTATGTTTCTCCTGCATCATTTCTTCTTTACCTGTGTGTATATGCCCAAGTCAGGCTCTTCCTTGGCACTGATTGAGAGACTGGACTCACGTGAGTATATATAAATGTGAACTGTATTGCTGCAAATTGGCTCCATTTCGATGTAGCCTATCATTATACTTGGGAATCTCCTTGCGATGGAATCAAGCAACTTTTTGAAATAATGATAAATATATTGCTTCTGTATCAAAGTTCAATTGTTGTATAACCTCACTAGAACCAAAAATTACAAGGAAAACATTTTCCAATGACTATGATTTTACAAGTTGACAGTATTTTAACATGCTGAACTTTGACAAGTTAGCCTTTACATGCAATATTCTAACATATATTAATGGTTTGAACAGTTAGGTTCATTTAGTTGCAGAGGTTCCTGATGCAGCGGGGTAAAGCGAAAACAAGAATAATCACTTCATCGAACCCTAAGGAACACTCAGAAAAACCTTAACGTAGCGACCGGTAGTTACCCAAGCATGGACCGCCATCATTCCAATCTTCGTTAGAAAGTGGTGCTCTCGAATCCTGAAAGAGCATGTCAAATCTACGACAGATAAATGTTCCAAAGGAACGATTTTATTAAAATCAATCAAAGGTTACAAATAATAATACTGACACTTGCTTAAATAGAAAATAAAACAAACCAGAATCCTCAAGGATTCGGGACTCCTAACTTGACTAAAAAGATCAAAATTACTCAAATCATCTACGATACAGGATCGCTAAATTGACTAAAATAGAAAAACTCAAAACTAACCAAATCCTCTAGGATTTAGAATCCCTAAATCGAATAAAATAGAAAATCTCAAAATTATCAAGAGGTAATTTGAGTTATTGTCAAAAACCACTAAAAAGGAAATCCTAAAAATATCAACTATAATTGAAAATAAATCCTACTGAAATTGAAATTCCCCTAATCTGTACTACATAAGTACATTCTTGTAGCATTTGCACCAAATGTGGATGTACTTTATTGCAATTTGTCTATCTTCAAAAACATATGTACATTATTGGTTAAGTATAGTGGTGTAGAGGTCCAATTCTCAAATTTCTTTTATGAGCACACAACTTTGAACATACTAATACAATCACTACACGTTTATCATGTCAGCAACATAACTTCAATAATAATAATACATAAAACAAAATGTCATGCCCATGACAATTTAATTGTATTTTTGATATGTTTTTGGATTGATTTTGTAGGTTTGAAGATTCTTGAAATTGAAGGTTGAAGAACAGATAAGAGAGAGAGAGAGAGAGAGAGAGAGAGAGAGAGAGAGAGAGAGATTAGATAGAGAATTGTAGAGAGAAGAGAGATAATGTAAATGGAAAATGATTCCCTGCAGTTGACTCACAATAACTATCATAGACTCTCAAGGAGATGATTCCCTACAACAGACTTACATTATTTATTATGGACACACACTAAATCCCTAATATTAATCCCTAATTTCTCAATCCTTACATTCCCTTTCCCTGAAAACATCCTTGTCCTCAAGGATGGAAGCTTGGAATAGTGGCCAAATGGGCCAAGGAACTAAAATGGTTACTAACTGCAATAAGGGCCCAAATATGTTGATGGCCCAAATAGCCAAAATCTGAAGGGATTGGTAATTGCAATGCGGCCCTCGCTCCTTTCCTGACCCGGCCTAATAGAGTTGCTGACCCGTATATGGACCGATTGTTCTGGTCTCCAAAAGGCCCAACATAGTTGAAGAAATTGACAATTGCAATAGTAGCCCAATTGGCCCAATCTGTTGATGACCCTAGATATAAAACATTTCTTTCCTTCGGACCGGAACACAACAGCCCACTTCTTCATACTTCTTCTCTCTTCAACACAACACAAATCCTCCTCCTTCTCTCTACATACCTCCATTAAAACGACACCCCATTTCCTTACTCTTTCTTCACGTAACCACAAATCTCCATTAAAACGACACCCAATCCTTCTTCCTTCACAAAACAGAAACCTGTCATTAGAGAAAAAGCCCCAATTCTTCTTCTTTTTCGACCAACAAAAATCCCTAGAAGTAAATTTCCAAAATTCCCAATCGATTTCTGAAATTCCTAATCTCTTCTTCAATAAAACCCTAACTTTTTCCGAAATCCCTAATAGTCGAAATCCCAACCAAAAATCCCCAAATTCTTCAATCAAAATCCCTAGCTTCTTCTTCTTCCTTTGATCTCCGATTCCCTTTAAAAAAATTTCCGATTCTTCTTCTCTCACTAAACCGGCGACTGCTCACCTTGATCTGTCATCGAATCTCTTCTAAAATTCCTCCAAAATGGCCTAAGCTCCACCAAAATCTCAACCTAGCCAAACCTTCCTCTTTCCTCCCGTATCAAACACCAGCAATGGAACCACGACACGTCTTTGATTTCAGGCCAGTTTCAGAGCTCGGATGTCAACCAAAAATACCTAAGGTAGACTTTCCAATCTCGTATGGGGTCGAACCACGCCAAGAGTCATTTGTTGGGCTAATTTTCGAGCTTGGTCATCCACTAGAGAGGCCAAAAGCTGATCTTCTAACTTCAAAACGACCAGGAGCAGGATCTGGTAAGCTTTTCTATTCTTAGTTATCTCTAAATTTTGGCATAAGGCCACTGTTGTTTGTATTGAGATAGTTCTAGGAATAGCTTGTTTTGGTGTGGTTTGGGAGCTTGGTACGGTGTGTTTAGGTAGCTTGTTTGGCAGATTTGGTGTTGATTCTGTGTTTAAGTTGATAGTTTGGGAAGATATCAACATTTCTTCATTTGGAATCTCTGCAAGTTCCCCTCCACTGTCAATCACGACTTCTGTATTTTCTACGTCCTCTTCATCACTCTCTTCCTCTTCTTTGAGCATAAAAAACTGCATTTTATCACATCGATGCTCAAAGGAATATACTTCATCACAGTTACAACACAACTTCTTATCCCTTCTAGCCTTCATTTCTGCATGAGTCAGTAATATGATGGGATACATTTCTAGTTGTGAGTTTACTTTGGTATCAATTGAAATCTCAACTGATGCCTCATGTAGTGTGGCTGGTTTAGTGACGATAATAGAGGCTGGAGTCTTGAATTCCTCATGAGACTCATAAACAACCACCACATGTTTCTCATTCAAAAACCTATCCAAAACAGCCTCACTAAACTCTCTCCAAGTTACATCCACTCTCCAAGTATAAACTAGTTAATACCATATCGGCTTTCTTTTCGAATTGACTAGAAGCTACTAGTTACTTCTGGTCTTGTGGAACCGAGTAAAGGAGAAAGGCCCTATCACACTTTTGGATCCACAGTTTCAAATTCGATCCATCAAACTTAGGAAAATTTTGAATGGCTGACTCTACTGGGTTTGAGCTAGAAAATACCTTGTTAGTTGAGCCCTTTGGATCTGATCTACTCCACCTAGTTTTGAATGTCAATATCTTCATGTATCTCTGAAAATATTTTGTTTACTTCCTTCATGAAAGCTTCATCATCTGAAACAAATATTATATACATGTCTAAACAACCTAAAGGGGGGTGAATGAGTTGTTAATCCGTCATTACTAAATTTTGGATTAGTCAATATTACAAAAATAACCAATTCACCAAACCATAAAATCAAGTATAAAATGTGAAAATTAAAGAACACTTGATTTTTTGTGGAAACCTTCAACAAGGAAAAACCACGAGCTGATATGTGCCACACACGGTCACCGAAATCCATTATATGAAAAGAAGGTTACACCCTCAAGTGATACTCAGACTCTCACCCTAGATAACCTTAGGCTATGGACACTGCCACTCGCCACTCTTGGTTCAATCCCTAATGATATCCTCCGATACACTACTCTTGGCATGGGCACCTCCTAATCTACCCGCAGGCATTTTATTGTGGCACTTGACCAGTTGCTTTCGTACTAAGCCACCTTAGTCACAAGACTTACTTCTCAATGAAGAGATCAAAACCTATGTGGATATGCAATGATATCCAAAATGCAATTAATGCTAGGCAACACTAAATACTTATCTAGGATTAAATGATGTCAATAAAATCAATCCTAGATATCAAAATAGCTAATGTCATGGCATACAACTTAGCTATGTAGAGGATAACCAATCCTAGATACAAGCTATCACAAACAATCTCAATCAAACAATGAGATCAATTTAGCTAGATGTTATACACCACACTTAAGACTAACAAGACATGAAGTGCAAGTGTGGGATGTGAAGAATGCACACATATAAGAATTGAAGCACAAATGCAAGATGTATAAAACATGCATAAAGATGTGTGTGTATGTGTGTGTGTACAACTAATCTCTTCAAGAGGCAAGCTTAGTGATTTACCTTTCGCTCTTGCTCTTGGAGTCACTGGGAATGCTTGGAAGCTTTCCATCGAGGACCTAAGCTACCCATTACAAATTCATCCCACAATGTGGTTTGTCAACGAAATAAGCCAATCAAAATATGAGGACCTTACATCATCCATTTCTAACACACTTTGTTGCAGGCACATGAAATCAAGCTAGAGAATCGGATCTAATATTTAAAGGAAAAACAAGAGAAGATCCCGGTATATATCTATATATATTTCTGTATTTTCTGCTTGCAAATTGTTTTGACTAGATTTGAAGAAGAAGAATGAGATCTAGGAAAGATAGAGAAAATTTGATAGAGTATAGGAATGGAATGTCACGGGTTGCCAGAAAGTCGCTCTGATACCATTTGTCATGCCCATGACAATTTAATTGTATTTTTGATATTTTTGGATTGATTTTGTAGGTATGAAGATATGGAAATTGAAGGTTGAAGAACAGAGTTGAAGAACAGATAGAGAGAGAGAGAGAGAGAGAGAGAGAGAGAGAGAGAGAGAGAGAGAATTGCAAAGAGAGAGAGAGAGAATTTGTTAGAGAGAGAGAATAGAATTTGGATAAGGAAATTGTTGTAATATTTGATTCCTTGTAAAAATGGTAGTGAACACCTTTACATAGCCATTCGGCTAACAGAATGTAAATGAAAAATGATTCCCTTCAACACAATAACTATCATAAACTCTCAAGGAGATGATTCCCTACAACAAACTTACATTATTTATAATGGACACACACTAAATCCTTAATATTAATCCCTAATTTCCCAATCCTTACACAAAATTGTGGTGATGTGTATTAGTTTGCTCAAAGTATGCTCAAAGTGTATGCTCATGAGAGAAAAATTGCTCCAAATCCATCGGAATTAAAGTGTCAATATACATATCCACCATCATACACTGATAGCTTTCTCTAAACGCTGAGACTTGGTATCAATGTAGCAAATATAGTATTTGATCTCAACAAATATGTAGGCTACTGTCCTTGGCAAATTCATGATCCATTGGTGTCGAGATAAAAAAAAAAATAAAAATAAAAAACAATATTGGTTGAATTCTCCAAAATGCAAAACATATAGAACAAATTTAGTAATAGACAAAAGGTTAAATGAGGTAATCCTCTAAGTCAAGCCCACAGACTCAACAACAACTAATAAAATGAAATAAACGAAGCCGAAAGAAATTGGATCCACAAATATTCAAAATTCTAATACAAAACGGTGTGTTTTGAGTTTAGGTCCTGATATAAAAACTTCATCGGTTTAGTTCTCCCGCTCGACAAGCATTTTTTGCATGTCTTCAAAAAATATCAATATGATTTGCCTATTATCTTTAAGTTGGTCATTGTTATTTTGATGATAATAGACTAAATTGATGCTACGATACAAGAGTCCTGAATTGATTAAAATAGAAAAGCTCAAAACTAGCTGAGTGGAATGGGGAATATGATTTGCCTCATTATCTCTAAGTTGGTCATTGTTATTTTTGATGATGATAGACTAAATTGATGCTACGATACAAGAGTCCTGAATTGATTAAAATAGAAAAGCTCAAAACTAGCTGAGTGGAATGGGGAATATGATTTGCCTCATTATCTCTAAGTTGGTCATTGTTATTTTTGATGATGATAGACTAAATTAATGCTACGATACAAGAGTCCTGAATTGATTAAAATAGAAAAGCTCAAAACTAGCTGAGGGAAAGGGGGGGGTGTTTGGGGTTTCATGATTAAACATTGCTTTTTTGTCCTTTAGTAACGAGCAGGATGAGTTGTCTACAGCCTCCATTATCTACTTAGGCATGCAATGTGCTGACATATTTTCCTCAAGGTGCTTATACTTTTAGTATTTAAGATTTTACATTAGGTCTTGTCACTTATAAGTTCAAAGTTTGTCCACAAATTTTTTTTTTTTTTTGGCTTTTTCTTTTGTCGGAAATTGTCCACAACTTTCATGGAATAAGACCTGCCAAATTCTGCTCATTATCCTTTTTTTTTTTTTTTTTTTTTTTTTTTTTTTCCTGAAGCATGGCAGTGCTACAGTTAATGAGAATTGAGGACAAGAGTGCAGATTGATTACTTGATTTCTATTTATTACAATCATCTCATTTTCGATATATTATTTATTAAGCACCTAGATTTGTCCTAAACTTCAACTTTTATGCAAATTTCACGGCCAATAATGTCTTACATGTTACAAACATGTACTAAGAAATACTATATTATCCGTAAGAGATGAGAGCAGAATTGATATAGATTTTTTTCATTAAGGAATGAGAGAAATACTATGTTATTTATGTTGGAGTTTGATTTAAGACGAAGAATGAAGTTTTTGGGTCTAGATTTAAATCTGTCTTTGAAGTTCCAGATTGAAGAAAAGCAATATATATATATTATATAAATTGTTTTGTTTTTGTTATATATAAATTATTCACAAATTGAATGGAGTTAAAAATTAGGGTTTGGAAAAGATTAGGAGAGGTGACGACATGTTAGTGTGATGATGTGGCAGCTGACATGACACTTCCTTGTCAGCTGCCACGGCAAGTTGGATACAAATGATGGACAAAAATGTTCGATGTCTACCATTGTCCAAAGTTAATGAGAATTGAGAACAAGAGTGTAGATTGGTTACTTGATTTCTATTTATTGCAATCATCTCATTTTTTATGTATTATTTATACAGCACCTAGATCTATCATAAACTTCAACTTTTATGCAAATTTCATGGCTAAAAATGTTTACATGTTACAAACATATCCTGAGAAATTCTATATTATCTTTAAGAGATGAGAGCAAAATTGATATATATTATTTTACATAGGGAAATATCTTTTAACCCAAGGGATGGGCCTAGTTTATTATAGGTTGGGCACGTGGGCATTCATCCAATATAGATCAAGGATTCCTAGGAGAAAGCTTGGGGGTGGGGAGGTTGGGTATCAACAGAAAAAGAAATTGTCAATTATCTCTTATTTTTTATCATTTTGTTTAGCGAATCCTGCTTTAATGTGTTGTAAATTGTAATAATATATGGCAACTGTTGATTATTGGTGTTCAATCTCAACAGGCTGATATATGTCAGCTAGGCATGGATCAAAGGAAATTGAATGTACTTGCAAGAGAGTATTGCGATGACATAAAAAGGAAAAAACAAGCCCATCATTTTATCGCATTGTATGTCTAATTTTCCTCTTACAAATTTTCCTTGATATATTTTATCCTTTTTATTTACTTAGTATCCGTTGGATACTGGGACATGCAGATGTGCTTCCAGGTCTTCAGCAAGGGCAAGAAAAGATGTCAAAGAGTGATCTATCATCTTCCATCTTCATGGACGATAAGGATGTATGATTTGGTTTCAAGAGTAGTAAATTATCAAGATAAGTGTATGAAAATATTGCATATAGTTTACTAATGGTTCAAGGCACTGTGTTTGTTTAACCTATTCTTATTCGGGATTGCTACTATTATTCTTTGTGGTGATATCATAGGGTGATATGAATGATAAGATAAAGAAAGCATACTGCCCCCCGAAGATTGTTTAGGGAAATCCGTGTCTAGAGTATATAAAATTCATTATCTTCCCTTGGTTCAATGATTTTAAGGTGGAGCGTAGTGCAGCCAATGGTAGTGACAAGTAAGTTCTATGAAATTTTCATCACCAATTTAAAAAGATTCTATGTTTCACACTATGATTTATTTATTTTAGTATGGGAGTGGGTTGGTCAGTTTTTGCTTTCTCACCATGAAGTATTTTTGTGATTATGATGACTAAGAGTTGTGTTTTTTTTCGTGCTATTCCACTGTAATGCAGGACCTACACAAGCCATAAGGAACTTATTGCTAATTGTGCAGAAGAGAAGTTACATCCTGCTGACCTGAAACCTGCTCTTTCAAAAGCATTAAATAAGATACTATAGGTAATTGCCTTTTTATATCTCTGTGAATTTGTTCAGGAGCAGTTGCTTGATGTAGCCCAACCTTATCCCACCCCATCCTCTCACTACTTTAGCAGTTCAGCTAATGTCCTGGTTGACTGACTTCATATTTGCATTCATATCTTTGGCATCGTCTGATTTTAATGATCGGAATATTACGTAGATTTGTTTAGTGCAAACTATAATTAGTCATGAGATGTGTAAGGTTATGTTTGGTGCAACTTCTAGAATAATGGTGAAACTTACCCCTCTTCTTTTCCTATCCCAAGACGAAAACAATGAAAAAAAGTATTTAAAAAAAGAAAAAAAAGAAAAGGAAGCTATTGGTGATAATTCACTCTTCTTATCCTCAAGACCCTGCAATCTTTCTCTTAATCTCTTTTTGAAGTATGCGACTATATGGAGAACCTTTTTCATTCACTTGTTGCCTTGTTAGTCTGCTGCATTTTTTGCCTGTCTTCAAAAACTATTGAATATGCTTTGACTGATTATCTCTGAGTTGGTCATTGTTATTTTTCATTAACTTTACTTCTGTATTTCGTTTTTGTGCTTCTCTCATGTAAAATATCCTACTTTTCTTTCTTGAATGATTCATTCATCATCCATGTGTAGTGGGAAGCCGAAGATGGTGGTTAAATTGAAACAAGAAGAAATAAATTGTACATGGACATAAATGTAGAAAATCAGATTAAGCAACAATATAACTTTGATATCTATAACTTCAAATTTATTGACCTCTGTTATGGCTTTATCAAATTCCATATAGTTCTTATGCGACCTACCAGAGGAGCATGTACTCGAAGTCTGTGTGTGTGTGTGTGTGTGTGTGTTTGAATTATCACTTAAGTTAATAAAATATGCTTTGATTGGGTTAGGATGACTCCGGAGGGAGGTTTCGGATTATGAGAAGTGTTGGGAAAGAGTGTATATAGGAGGATGAGTTGTTGAATCTTCTAACTAAGAAGCCTGAACCTATGAAACTAATTATAGCACGGTGTGTATAAAACTATCTAGAGGGGGGGTGAATAGATTTTACGCTTTTTACCCAATTTTTCGTGTTAGTCAAAATTACGAAATTACCCCTAAATAGATAAAGCAATAAATCAAGTAAAATATGCAGAAATTAAATAACACTTGATTTTTATGTGGAAACCCTCACGGGAAAAAACCACGGGCTAGTAAGTAAGCCACACTCGAACCTCGAATCCACTAAATGTGTAAACGATTACAACCTAATCCCGGAAGTAATCACACACCTACCTAATTCCGGTATGAGTGAACCTAGTCCAATTTGCTTGCGATCTAAGCAACCTTATCCCGGAAGCTGCACACAAGACTTACTTTCTCTATGAAGAGAATGCAACCCTAAGTGAATATAAATATATCCAAAATGCAACATAGAGCAAGGGAACCCTATATGCTTATCTAAGATGATGAATTTGCAATTAAATCAATCCTAGATATTATGAGCTAGATGACATGTCATAAAGCTTAGCTAATCAAGATGAACAAAACCTAATTAGCTATCACAAATAACACCCACTCATTTTCATCACAAATCAATCTCTAACTTGTATTTAATATATGATCAAAAACATACAAGTAATAGAAAGAGATTTCCAAATATGAACAACACTAAAATTAGATGAAGTTAGTAAAGAACATACCAAGAATGATGTGATGATTCAAGACCATGCATGGATCTATCCTATATGAGTATAGAAGATAGAATACAAAATATGATGCAATTTGGAATTGATTTAAGTGTTTAAAATGGCAATCTACTTTGCTTTTTCTCTCTTTTGAAAGTAGGGTTCTTGATGAATAAGAGTTGCCATCAGAACAAGAGAAAATGATGTATTTATAGAGGCCAACAAATGGCTGAGTGAAAAGACGAGATTGCCCTTGAAACTTACCGATCGGCGGTTTCATTCGGCGGCCAGGCCGCAGAATGTGACCGCTGAATGAGTCCCGAGAGAAACAGGGGAACTTCTACGGTTTCATTCGGCGGCCACCGACCGCCGATCAAACCGCCGAATTGGACCTGACATGAACAGGGGCACAACGGCGGTTTCATTCGACGGTTTCGGAACCGCCGATCAAACCGCCGAATTGACCTGAGAGATAAAATCAATCAGGTATGAACGGCGGTTTCATTCGGCGGCCAGGCCGCCGATCCAAACCGTCGTTTCACCAATTTTGGTGAACCAAGGGAGAAGCCAAGGGCATTCTCCAACGGTGATCTTCGCGCTAAAAACAAGCACACAAGGTGCATGCGCGGACGTTTCCGAACAACAACGGGAAACGAATTACAAGACACATAAACACACAACAACATATAATCGAAGAAGTGCAAGAGTGATAAGTGACATGTGAAGAGAATGCACACAAATGCAAGTATGCTAAGTGAGTGTGTGCACTAAATCTCTTCATAGAAATTAAGCACTAAACATATACCTTTGGAGTGCTTAACACTTGCAAGGGCCTTGAGCTTGAACACATTCCTAAGCTACCCTTACATGATCCCCACATATGGTTTGATCACAAAATAAACCAATTAAAAACTACGGGAATCCTTACAACCTATTTGCTATGATGGATTTGAACCATCCAGAAGAATGCACATTACTCAAGTATGCATTTCATTGAGAGCTATTAGTGTTGGTATGTTTTGTATTTTATGTTATGTGAACAACCACCACCCCAAACATCTCATTAGCCGTGTTTGGAAGAAAATAGTTATTCTAATTTAAAAATCATATTAAACTGCTGCTGTTTATAACAGTTTTTGTTTCAACAAAAAAAAAAATATTATAATTTTTATTTTGTCTATGTTGATAAGTGTGATACATACTCTATCATTTAATTAATGTATTATACTCAAAGTAAAGATCATTTATCAAAAAATAAACATAATTTAAGCATTTATGTACCTCCGTCTTAAGGATCTTGTTACATTCTAAGTGGTGCATGTTGCAGCCCATATATTCCTGTTGATTATGGGTGATAACTGATTAGTGTAGATTACTTTTATCTCTTATTTTCTTCCATTAATTAATCCAGTATTATATTCTTTATTTTTTTTTGTAGAGATACAAAAGTGTGTGTGTAAGGATCTTAATATCTTAAAGAGAAAAATATTAGATTGCTATCAATGAAATTGATTGAGGCTTATACCATAAGACTGGTTCCCTCACTTTTTTCTTTTCTCTAATGATGATTATGCTTAAAGCATACTTTCCCTTTCCTTCGGAGGGGAAGACTTCTCGCCATTGACGAATCCTTCAAGATCCAGAGCTTCTATCACTGTTAAAACTTGAGTTCTCCAGTAAACATAATTGCAGTGGTCAAGTTTCAACGTGAGATTCAGGCTTAAAATCTTTGCTAAAGAGGAAAACCCCATAGTTTTGGTAGATCCAGACACGAGATTTTGAGATTCAGTTGAAGACGAGCTGTTAGATTGATTTTCCTCCATTGATGCTAGTTAGGAGCTCCGATACCATGAAACAAAAGCAAACAAATCGAAAAGAAACAAATGAATTTGATAACTCACACAAGATGCTTGATAAAAGGTCACAAAGAGAAACATGTAAAGACGTCATTAACAAGACTATTTCTCACATACATTTCTCAACAGAGAACATGTATATATATATTACAAGAATACAAGAATGTAGACTGATAACTGACTTGTAACAAAATCCTGATAATCAAGAGAGAAAACAACTAATTTGTGCCACATCAAATTCTTATGTTAACTAAATGTGCCACATCAGATTCCTTAATAGCATAACTGACTTTGTAACCAACTTCATGTTTTTCAAGCTTGAGGTGCTTTATGATATTTGTATTATTAAGCTCATTCTTACTTACACACAATACAAGTCCAACCTGATAAGCTGCACCTCTTCTCACTGGATTATGGCTTCCATCTTTATTGCAAGTTATATGAGCAAATGATGAATTGATGTTATCTCTTACATAGACTACATGTATTATTAGCTAGCATCACCTCCTCCCAAAACTATCATATTTTCCAGTACATTTAAATGAACTTGTTTGAATATTGTTTGTAGGGTACTGCTGAAGCATCATGCCATGTTTCATGGTAGCTTGTTCCTTAAAGTATTTGAACTCTTTGTTGAATCAAATTGTTAAATTTCGTTAGAATAATACTATTTTGTCTTTGGTTTCAACATGGAAAGAATCCTTGAAAGGTATGAGAGATATTCTTATAATGACAGGCAGCTTATTGCCAATGATGTAGAAGCACAGGTATGCATTTGATCTACTGAGCACATTTCAAATTCATTTATTAAATATGCATCATTGTCATAGTTTGAGTTGTTTTCATCATGCTTAATCAAGCTATTGCTTTTTATTTTCCATGTTAACAATGGCTTACAGTGTGGTATTATCGGTTGTAAATTGTCATTGTTACATTTGTTGGAATGAGTATTTGGCTAGTGAAGTAAAAAACGATGCCATGATCATAATTTTATGCTTAAACCAATGGTGACTCACTTGCATATTCATGGTTTGTTTATTTCAATTTACATATGCATTAATAACCATCCTTGAATCCATGGCTTTATAGTTTGTAGTTCGTAGTTGCTGTAACCTTGGACTATTTATTTGTTTGTGTACTTCGAAAAAAATCATTTGTTGTCTTTGAGGTCATAGGTTCATCCATTAACCTGACAATTTACAACTTATTTTCTCTGAGATCCATATTTTTGGAAACAGGTTCATACAAAAACATAAATAAGTAAATGGCATGTATATTGCAGAATGGAAGTTGGAGTCTAGAACATGCAAATTTGAAAGCTAGGGTGGAGATTTTGCAAAGAAATCAAAGATATGGACATGAATGTGAACGAGTTCTCTAATTCGTAGACAATGAAAGAAACGACTATATGAAGTATGTATACCTTTGTAATGGCTGCGGGCAGTACATGGGAAAAGAGCTTGACTCCCTAAGTCTCAAAGAACTTCAAAGTTTGGAGCAGCAGCTTGGTTCTGCTCTTAAACGCATCCTAGTCTCATCAAAGACTACATCTCTACTTATTATTACCTTAAAACCTTTTTGATCTCTAAGCCAAATCCTATAACCCTTGACACTTAAGGGATAGCCTAGAAACACACTCCTCTAAGAGATCTAGGTTCTAACTTACCTTCAGATTGGTGAGCATAGGCTGCACACCCAAAAACTCTTGTGTTTGAGGCTTGGTGGTCTACTGGTCCACACTTCATCAGGGGTTTTAAGGTTTGTGGCAGTTGAGGGGGATCTGTTAATAAGATAAGCTGCAGTAGTAGCAACTTTGACATGCCCGAACCGGTTCTACAAATGTCACTGTAAATTAACCTAATCTACCTCGGTTATATTAAAGGGACGCGCGAGTCTGGTGACCCTATTGCAAGTGCACAAGTCGTTGAACTAGTGTAGTGAGCAAGTAAGGGTATCGTTCCCACGAGGAAGGCAGTATAAAGACGCTTAAATTTACTTAATTCTACAATTCTCTAATTACGCTAAAACAAGGTTGATTAAATTAACTAATGATTAACAAATTAACTATGCTAGGATTGATTGGCTAAGTAACAATTACAACTACTTGATTCAAATTCTAGATTAAAATTTGTTAAGGGAATAGATTCATTCAAGTATAATCCTAGTTTCTAATCAATCAATCATTAGGCTTAGTCGTCCTCAATTACTAACATGCATCTATTCATGGGAATTATTAAGCACTAAATTCTCAACTTAATCACAATAAAATCTAAGATTAGAGAGTGATTAAAGGAAAATTAGTCAAATGTTAGTAGAGAATTACAAGTTAGTAATCTCTACACATAGATGTTACACTAGTAATATGCAATAATTGGTCACATGCATACAATTTCATCAAGTTATTGCACCATAAAGAAGATAGGTGGTTGCAACCACCACTCATGCAAGCATTAAAGTACATATGCATAACTTGAGAGGATTATTTCAATATGATTGATTAAATAACAAAGGAAATACAAGAATTACCTCTAATCCCCTAACAAGAGGAATTAGTTACACATAGTATCACAATTACAAAGATATACAAACAAAGGAAACATCACCAATTGACAAGCTTGTGAAGTGGAAATGATCCTCCTTGCAATCCAAGCAAATAATTCTTCTATGGCAACTTGAAGTGATCACTCTAAGTAACCAACATATGGTGTTTGGCTACCTAGAAAGTGGCCAAGAAAATAACTATCTCTCTTGATTGCTAAGAACAAAATATCTACTCAATATCTACTTCTCTCTATCTTCTCTCTAACTTACTATATCTAAAATGTAAAAACTAAGTATATGTTTCTAAGTTGAGAGCCTTCCTTGAGTAGCTTGTTGAATGCAAGTGTGTATGCATGAGAGAGAAGGCCTTCCAAGGACAATAGGTGGAAAAAGAGGCAGCTTTCATTGACTTTGGGGCAAGCTTTGACCATTTGCAGCTCATCAGAGTTGTCGGCGGGTATGTGCGGCGGCTTTGTGCCCACTGCATGAACCCGCCGGGCTTGTTTTTCCTTCACCGCGGACTTGTTCCGCGGGACTTGTCTTGCTGTGTCTCATGCATGAACCCGCCGGGCTTGACGGCGGCTTTGTGCCCGCTAGACAGAGTGTCTGAACTCGCCAAGTGACAAGATGCTCCTTCCGGCGGCTTCGTGCGGCGAGAAATGTCCCGCCGGTCTGAATGCATGAACTCGCCCTCTAGCTTTTCTTCTGTTTTCCTCTTAATTTGCCCTCTTTTCATCACTTTGGACAAAAATGCCCTTGAAATGCCTATTTTACCTGAAAAGACTTATTTACAACATTAAACACATAGACTACTTAGAAAACGATTACAAAAACAAGGTAAATGGGGCACTAAATGTAAACATTTGGAGCGTGATCAGACCCCCAAACCTGACTTTTGCTCGTCCTCGAGCAAACCATAAATGCTAAAAACTAAACTAAAAGTAAATTTCCACTATGTACACAATATATACAACGCACAATAAAACATTTCCGAGAGCCAATTTACAAATATGCCAAAAGATGTGATGAGTTAGGAAGTGAACATGCGAAAACCTCTAGTTAGATGCCAGCACGATCACATTCCTCAAAAACACGCTACACGGTGCATCCCACACTCTAAGTACTCAGTTTCAAAAACAAAGCACTCAAAAGCAAGAACTCAATTCGCCTTGACTCTATCCTTACCGGACTTCAGTCTGATTTTCTCTCAGAACCTAAGTTGCTCTCAGATAACATATGCGAGTAAGAATTTATATATAAGAATCAAATGTAACGCATATGCAATTAAAATTAACGCACAACTTGTGGAAACTGTTTCATGAATGAATTGATATGCCACAAACGTGGAAAGAGCATGCTTAACTCGCATTCCCCAGCCAGACTTCCTAAAAGATCAACTAGGTCTTTCCATGGTTGTAACGGGGCCAAAGGGTGATATGGACGAATCACTGGAATTTTGAAGTATTTGATCAACCTTAAATTTCGCTATCGTAGCTCAATATTATAAGTCTCCATGCGTCTAGGCTAAGACTTCAATTTCTTGTGTTCTAATTAGTACATAGATTAAAACACTTATAAATAAATGATGTGCTAAAAGTTTTTATTTTTTTATTTATTTTTTTTATTTTTACAATTTGCACAACTATCTATCATCGCCTGAGTACACGCTATCTACTGAATTTCGAGCTTTACTAATGCATCTATATCATGCATATCTTTGATCAAAATACTACATCATTCCAAGTGACATAAAAGGAATTTTTGGTGTGTGATGGAAAGAAAGGTTTGTGTTTGGCCTCAAAGTTGGTAGTTGGAGCACACATCACAACATGGACAGTGTTTGGGCATTTGGTAGCTAAGCACACATGCCTAGAATCATTTCCAGAAATCCGTCTAACTAGGGAATACAAGTCTAACAAGCAGTCCACAATTTTATTGTTCATGGCATCCAATTATGCAATATGAGATCATGTATGATTTGGAAAAGTATTTACCCTCATAAGGTGAAATTTTAGGCTCTGTTCCTTACGGGTAGTCTCCACTATTGGTTAATGCAATCTTGCGCTCAGTTCTATTCACTAGGCACAAGAGAAAGGGACTATTGCACCATGTGCAATGTCATCTCGAAATGCCATTGTGATAGCTACAATTTAGTGATCAATGCATGCACATTTCCTTAATCAACACATACCTCTTAGCATCTTTATTAAACACATATGTTCCCTTGGCTCAATCGGAATTCTTTTGAAAATTTAAATTTTTTTACACAATTTAAACTAAGGAAAACAATATATACCAGACACTATATACATATGTACAATCATGTGAAGGATTGGCTAAGTGTTAATGTGCCCACACCCCCAAACCTAAACTCGACATTGTCCCCAATGTTTGCACACGGAAGACAATAAAAGAGTTCGTTGGTTTGGTTGTTTGGCCAACAAACAACTTATCAATCTCATGCAAAAAGGAACCAATATGTACAACACATGATATCCTATCCATCATGTACACTACTTTCAAAAATCCTAAGCACTATCAATCAATCATACAAAATTTTCCACACTTAGATCTAAACATGTTACTAACTAAGAAAATATATGCAAGTAAGCAATATAGATATATAATAATAAAAATAAAAAGACTAACTATAATCCCCAAAAGTAAAATACTGGGTATACAAAAATGAGGAATAATGCTCCGCCCACAAAAATCCATGCGGCGTACCAATCCGCCTACATGAAAAAGTCATCGTCACTGAGGTCTAAAGGTGTGAAATGAACTCCTCTGACGGAGTAGCAGAAAATGAGCTCAGGAGGAGGTGGTGGTCCAATAGAAGGAACGATGTGCGTCGGGGACTCGGGCTCCTCTACAATGTACTCCATCGGATGAGTAGTCGTCTCCTCGTATCCATCCGGAAGAAGCCCAATATTCACTACACGGGACTCCACATACGCCACATGCTCCACCTGCTCAGGTATCTGCTCCTGGAATGGTTTCCGATCCTCTATCCCCTCCGGAAACAGTCCTCGCATCTCCTCTGTGTAAATCCCTCTAAACTGGTCCGGTAGACTCCTCTCTATCTCTGGTTTCCCTATCACCTGTTCTAAAATCTGCTGTTGCTCACATAGTAAGTCCATGAAGTTGAAATTCTGCTAATATAGGTCTGGCGGAGCCATTGGACTGAAAAATAAATCATCAACATCAATAAAAGTAAAGGGGTTAGGTATACCTGTCTCTGGCAAGGGTGGAATAGCTGATGTCTCTGGTGCGACGGGTGTCTTGTCGTGCCTGCGCTTCTGATGGCGCTCCTCCTCCCGATCACTCGAGTGATCACTCGGCTCACCCATCTGGTAGCCCATCAACTGTGCCACTGCTCCAGTCAATCCTCTCACTTGCCTTGCAAGGCGGCGAACAGTTCGTGATAGGGCGGTATTAGACTCTATCAATTCCTTGTAGGACTGCATCATACTCTTCGCCCACTCTGGTGCATCTCCCTCTCGCTCAGACTCTGTCTTCTCAGACTCATCCTCATCAACTCCTACATCGGACTCCTCACGAACCTGTGCTTCTATTCTCTCCTGCTCTCTCCTCGTGATTGACCTCCGCTGGGCCAATCTCTGCTCCCTCTGCCCACGCAAACTGAGAAGCCTCTCTATACCTCGCTTTCCTTCGGCCGCTTCATTGTAGGCCCTTCTGCCTACATTTCCCACTGGTGTCAGAATCCTATCTGCAGGCAAGTCCACTCAAAGGCCTGCCTTTCGTGCAAAATGGGTGATCAAACACAGAAAGAAGAGGCTCAAATTGCTTCGTCTCCCAGACTCTGCTATTCTCTTCACTATCGTACGCCCGACATCAAATTCCAACTGGTTCTTCATATGGTAGAGCATAATAGCTATCTTCTTCTTCAAGTCTGTCCGGTGTCCACTAGGCACGAGGGAGTAACTAAAGTAGATACTCCAAAAATGCTCCTCGAACCCTAGATCTCTCTGGTAGACCTTACCGTCCCAAAGGATGTCTTCGTTCCCGGTGAGTGCAACACCAAACTGTTGGTCATAATGCTCGAAAAGGGCATTTGGCTCGTACCCCTCCTCCCACTTAGGATAACTTTAAGTGTGGAGGTACTCATTGATCTGCTCGGCGGTCATAGAGATGGACTTCCTTCGGACCATAACCGGAGCTCCCCTCTCGAACTCATCCGGGTCTATGGCAGTATAAAACTCCTGAACAATCCTGCGGTTGGCTCTCTTTGGGAACGATACATAGGACTCCCACTTTCTCCGGCGGATCTCGTCAAAAATCACCGTCTCCCCCAATTCATCGAAGCTCACGTCTCTCTCGATGAGGATGGGTCGCCTAGTGGTTCTTTCAAGCCGCTCTCCATAGATTTCCTTAGCTGTCCTCTCTGGGCGTGAGCATTTTTCCTTTTCCTTTCCCTTTCCCTTTCGGGATGCATCACCCTTCTCAAATGTAGATGCTTTCCTTTTCGGTGCCATATATGGTTAGAGCAACAAAAACACAACAAGCAACTCCAAATAGGTTAGCACTTGGGTTAGTGACAACATTTGAAAACTACATTTTATCTAAAACAAATTCTATAACCAGTTAAACTACTAATACTATATGTGTGTGTGTCCAATTTAATCTACTCATCAAGTTAGGAACATCAATGCAATCATGTTCAAATGGAAATTGGTGCCAATTGTATGCACAACATATGCCACATATACGTATTATCATCAAACATTTTATCCATGCAAATGTATATACAATTAGCATCAACTCAATCACAAATGTGTGTACATTGTATCCCAAGTTGTGCAAACACATATTGACTTACTTGACAAACATTACTCAATTCATTGCTCACAATTGCACACACAATTTGCACATACATTTGCAATCACCACGTCCTCACACAATTTGTACATAATAGATTGTCAATATACATGCACATCACTTGCAATTACCATATTTCCATCATCAACATTTCACAACTCCCTTCATCAAACAATTTCAACATTTCAATCACTAATACATCCTAAATCTACCCAATTTTCGTCCAACCTCCATCAATCAACCACAAAGAAAGCATTCAACCTATCGTTCCTTTAACATGCAAGATTCTATGTCAATTTTGAGCAATAACCACATCACACGAATCAAACAACATAGACATATAATTTCGAAACCCCAAATTCGGCCAAATTCCAACCCTAACATGAAAATTTTCACAAAATTGATTCAAACTAGGTGAAAATGGGTCGGAATTAGTCCTAGCATGCATAACTAACATCAATTGCATCAATTAATCTCAAATAATTCACTCAAACTCAAGAATTGTGCAAGAACCCTAACTGTCGCAACCTAGGGCATTTCAAGCCAAATTTTTCATGAATTCATGCTTAAATGAGATAAAGTGAAGATTACTTACCTTTGTGTTAAGTTTTCGACTTGATTGGAGTGGGATTGGGGAAGAAGTTTCGTGGTTTCTCACGGGAAAATGGAAGAAATTTGAAAAGAGGAAAGTTTGTCGTGGAAAACGACATGTCCTATTTATAGGGCTTGGATTCGGGCGGCTTTATGCTCGCCGCACAAACCTGTCGCGCCCTATTTTTGGCTCAAAACGCAGCGTTTTGGTCATTGAGGACTACGGCGACTTCCTTTACGGTGGGTTTATTCCCGCCGTATGAACCTGCTGGAGTTACCTTTTTTTCTGGCGAGCTTGTATCTCTTGACCGGCGGCTTTATTCTAGCGCACAAACTTGCCGTCATCTTTTCTCTCATTTCTGGCGAGTTTCAACCCTCTGGATGGCGGGCTTATTCCCGCCGAGATGGAACTCACCGTGGTTCTTCATGCGTGGCCGCGGGTTCGTCTCTTCTGGACGGCTGGACATATCCCGCCGTGATGAACTCGCCAAAGTTTGACTTCAAGTCCCGCGAGTTCAAGCATTCTGGAAGGCTGGACATGTCCCGCCGTCTAAGCTCGCCAACTTCCATGATCCTTCAGAGACAATTCCGTGGGCTTGTTCATTCTGGACAGCTTAACATGTCCCGCCTCCAGAACCCGCCGTCCTTGAAAAATTTCTATTTTCAATTCCTTCATTCTTTTATCTTGATTTCCTAACACCTACACAACATGTTCAACAAACACACACAATGCACACATATTTCCTACATTAATTAATCTACATGAATATGCTTAACCTATAACAAGGATTTTAAAACCCCCAAACCTTTCTTTTGTACACCCTATCTCATAATGATTTAATTTCAAAGCTCGGTGGGTACACAAGAGCTCGAGTTGGATTGTCAATTTCCTTATCACACTTCAAAACAATTCATTTCATTCAAAACTCAAATATGTACAATGCAAAATACATCAATGTTGTAAGTGTGTCTTTGATATACAATCCATGCACACTTAAATAAACATCACTTCATTCATCTCCTCCATGCCCCATTTGAGATGGTTGGTTCAATCACAACATACCCCTTTTCTTTCTTTTTGACCCATAAGGGTCCTTTCCCACTAAGCCCCTCCAACTTGGATTTTGCGATCCAAATGGACTTGACATTGGCTTTGGGAACAGGGGTGGCATATTTTCTAACCTGCCATCTTTTGTTTGGACAATTAGGCCTGATGTGGCCTATTTTATGGCAGTAATGACATATAGGAATGAACGTAGAAAATGTACCTCCTGATGTAGATTGTGGAGGTTGAATGCAGTTCTTTCTTCTCGGCCTTCGCCTTGGTTTTGGTTTCGGAGCAAAAGTGGTGGACTCCTCATGTGATACATGCATAGTCTTCCTTGAAGGTGGTTTTACCAACCCTTCGGACTTGACCGGAGTGCCTATCTTTGGCATAGCAATCTCAACTTAAGTCTCCTCATTCTTCACTCTCAAGATTTCTAGGGCCTTGTCCCTAGAATGTATCTCCTCCTCCATGACTTTCATCTTGCCTTCGAATTCCTTGCTCAAAGACTCATTCCTTTCTCCGAACTCATCTTTCACTAGGGAGAAATCATCTTCAATTTTGTCTTGGAGGGCATAATTTTCCTCTAAAGCCTCATCAAGCTTAGTAGTGAGTTCAAAGTTCTTCTCTACCAACTCTCGGTTTTCTTCCTTGAGTTGAGTGATGGTGTCTTCGTAACTTGATGAATCATGCTTCAAAAGTGCGGTCTTGTTAGTCACCTCGCTGTGAGCGAGTGCTACGTACTCCCCGAACGTAGAGTGAGGTTTATCATCTTGTTCGGCACTTGCGATGTTAAAACCAACACTACCTTTCAACGGATTCTTCATGCTTTCAAACACTTCAAACTCTACTGTTTGACCTAAAACCGTCATGGAGAGTCGTCCCTTGTGGACATCGATGATTGCCTTGGCAGTTGACATAAATGGTCGCCTAGCAATATCGGTATCTCCCTTGCCTTGGATGAATCGATCTCTATCTCTAGAATAACAAAGTCAGCTGGGATGATCAATTCGCCCACCTTGACTAACACATCTTCAACCACTCATGTTGGATGTCGTACTGAGCGGTCGGCTAATATCAATTCCATGGTAGTCGGCTTCAATCCCTCTAATCCTAAGTCCTTAAACAATGCATAAGGCATCAAATTGATCGAAGCTCCTAGGTCTAAAATTGCCTTCTCCCTCCAAGTTTCACCAACTGATATGGTAATGATGAAACTTCTCAGATCCTTCATCTTAGGTGGCAATGCCGTTTCCATGGCTGCACTTGCTTCTTTGGAGATCACTATTCTCTCCAGAAATTCCTTCTTCCGCGCCTTTGAGTTGAGTTCCTTGAAGAACTTGGCGTATGCGGGCATTTTCTCAATCACCTCAAGTAAGGGAAGGCTCACATTCACCTTTGATAGGATGTCATAGATCTCCCTGAAGGCTTGGTCCAACTTCGACTTCTGAAGCCTTCCTGGAAACGGAATTGGAGGCACATACAGGTTAGGCGATTTATGTATCCTTGAAGTATCCTTGTGTCCTCTCTCCGGACCTTTGCTCGTTCCTATCCCTACTTGAGTATCAAGATCATTCTTACTAGGCACTTCCCTGTCTGCTGAAACATTATCAGGAATATCAGAAATTTCAAGTGGATATGGGTTAGAAAGTACCTTACCACTTCTTAGTACCGTGGCTGACTTGGCTTGTTCAGACTGACTTGAGAGCTTCCCTGGCTCCTTCTTTTGACTAACTTCAGCATACTCCCCTATTTGTCTTTCCAATGTCTTGACTACTCATTCCATAGAAGTAATCCTGATGTGGTTAGGATCATTGGTGTAATACTGATTAGTGGGCCTGTACTCATTGTCTTTCTGGCCTTGTTGGCGCCAAGGTAAGTTTTCCTTTACCTTCCATGGTTGCGTACTCTGCTGTGGTCTTGATTGGTATCCCTGAGGTGGATACCAGTTGTTGTTGTTGTTGTTGTTCTGTGGAGGTAACGGGGGATTCAAACAGTGGTTGTTTTCGTAATTCAGGTTAGGATGCCTTGCCCATCCCCGATTGTACGTGTTGGAGAAAGGATCATCCAACTGTCTTGACTAGCGTGGCGGATACACCACTTGTAATTCTTCTTTCCTGGGTGGCACTGGCTCAACCATGGAATTCATGTCCATTCCACGGTTTTCCTTAAGCAAAAAACCTGATCCCCTACCATAGGTTGGTTCCCAAACCTACTCATGAGTGTCTCTATGTTCTTACTCATATCGTTCATTTGACTTGCCATTTCCATACTCATTCCTCCTCGACTACCTCGAGTGTTCCTCTGCTGGGAATTCTGTTCAAGCATCTCGTACTTATCAAACACAAACTGTGCCATTTTCTCTCGCATCGCTCCTCCACTTGCGTTATCAACGATCGCTTGTGAAAGTCCCATCAATCCATCATAGAAAGATTGAACTTGTGATACTAAAGTATACTCATGGTGAGGGCACTGTGCTAAAAGTAGCTTGAATCTACCCCATGATTCATGAAACGCACCCCCTTCCCTTTCCTGGAAATCAGCTATCATACTTAGTATTTCTTTTGTCTTCCATGAGGGAAAATACTTGGCTAAAAACTTCTGCTCAACACCGCTCCATGTGGTAAGTGATCCTGCTGGTAATGCCATGAGCCACTTCTTGGCGTCGTCTCTCATGCAATATGAAAAACATCGCATGCGTAAGTGATCCTCCGTCAAGTTCCTGAGTGGAAAAGTGGTCACCACATTGTAATATTCCTTCATGAATTGAAGGCAGTCTTCGCTTAGGTTACCACCAAAGTGCGGGAGTGTGTTGTAGTGCAAGTTTTTCAGCTCGTAATTCCTCTGGGCATCATCTAATAATATAGCTGAAGGATGTGATCCAACGGTAGGCAATGAGAATTCCTTCATCATCTGTTGATCCTGTCCGTGTTCTGAACCAGTGGAGGTACTGCTAGAAGAGGTTGACCCTTCCTGAAGGTCGGATAGTCCTCTAGAATTATCCGTCATCGTCGGTAGCCTCGCTATGCGATCAATATTTTCAACAAAAGGTTCAAGTGGACTAGCCAAAGATCGTCTTCCGTGCATCAATTCGTGACAAGAAACCTGAAAGTACACTACAATAACTACCAAAAGGATAAATGTTCAAAACAGAAATTTATTACGATTATGCAAGGATTAAATAGACTAATGTTATAAAAAGAAACGTCCTGCCGAATTCCCCGGCAGGGGCGCCATAAATTTTGACATGCCCGAATCGGTTCTACAAATGTCACTGTAAATTAACCTAATCTACCTCGGTTATATTAAAGGGATGCGCGAGTCTGGTGACCCTATTGCAAGTGCACAAGTCGTTGAACTAGTGTAGTGAGCAAGTAAGGGTATCGTTCCCACGAGGAAGGCAATATAAAGACGCTTAAATTTACTTAATTCTACAATTCTCTAATTACGCTAAAACAAGGTTGATTAAATTAACTAATGATTAACAAATTAACTATGCTAGGATTGATTGGCTAAGTAACAATTACAACTACTTGATTCAAATTCTAGATTAAAAGTTGTTAAGGGAATAGATTCATTCAAGTATAATCCTAGTTTCTAATCAATCAATCATTAGGCTTAGTCCTCAATTACTAACATGCATCTATTCATGGGAATTATTAAGCACTAAATTCTCAACTTAATCACAATGAAATCTAAGATTAGAGAGTGATTAAAGGAAAATTAGTCAAATGTTAGTAGAGAATTACAAGTTAGTAATCTCTACACATAGATGCTACACTAGTAATATGCAATAATTGGTCACATGCATACAATTTCATCAAGTTATTGCACCATAAAGAAGATAGGTGGTTGCAACCACCACTCATGCAAGCATTAAAGTACATATGCATAACTTGAGAGGATTATTTCAATATGATTGATTAAATAACAAAGGAAATACAAGAATTACCTCTAATCCCCTAACAAGAGGAATTAGTTACACATAGTATCACAATTACAAAGATATACAAACAAAGGAAACATCACCAATTGACAAGCTTGTGAAGTGGAAATGATCCTCCTTGCAATCCAAGCAACTAATTCTTCTATGGCAACTTGAAGTGATCACTCTAAGTAACCAACATATGGTGTTTGGCTACCTAGAAAGTGGCCAAGAAAATAACTATCTCTCTTGATTGCTAAGAACAAAATATCTACTCAATATCTATTTCTCTCTATCTTTTCTCTAACTTACTATATCTAAAATGTAAAAACTAAGTATATGTTTCTAAGTTGAGAGCCTTCCTTAAGTAGCTTGTTGAATGCAAGTGTGTATGCATGAGAGAGAAGGCCTTCCAAGGACAATAGGTGGAAAAAGGGGCAGCTTTCATTGACTTTGGGGCAAGCTTGGACCATTTGCAGCTCATCAGAGTTGTCGGCGGGTATGTGCGGCGGCTTTGTGCCCGCTGCATGAACCCGCCAGGCTTGTTTTTCCTTCACCGCGGACTTGTTCCGCGGGACTTGTCTTGCCGTGGCTCATGCATGAACCCGCCGGGCTTGACGGTGGCTTCGTGCCCGCTGGACAGAGTGTCTGAACTCGCCAAGTGACAAGATGCTTCTTCCGGCGGCTTCGTGCGGCTAGACATGTCCCACCGGTCTGAATGCATGGACTCGCCCTTTAGCTTTTCTTCTGTTTTCTTCCTAATTTGCCCTCTTTTCATCACTTTGGACAAAAATGCCCTTGAAATGCCAATTTTACTTGAAAAAGACTAATTTACAACATTAAACACATAGACTGCTTAGAAAACGATTACAAAAACAAGGTAAAAGGGGCGCTAAATGTAAATATTTGGAGCGCGATCAAGCTTCTCCCTAAAAATTTGATTCAGACCAGAACCAATTAATAGACATATAACTTTATCGAAGATAGTTCTATTTATTTTCTCTGCCACCCTATTATGTTGAGGTGTATATCTCACAATTTTGTGTCTTAGAATACCCTCATCACTATAGAATTTGTTGAACTCTTCTTTACCGAATTCTAGGCCATTATCGATTCTAAGAGTTTTAACCTTCTTGATGGTTTGATTTTCAACCAACCTTTTACAATCCTTAAAATTGTTAAAGGCTTGGTCTTTGGATTTCAGTAGATAAATCCAAACTTTCCTAGAATGGTCATCTATAAGAGACAAAGTATAAGCTCCACCATGTGTGGGAACCTTTGCAGGCCCCCACAAGTCAGAGTGAATATACTCAATGACATCTTTGGCGGTATGGCGAGCTGAATTGAAGCTCAATCTATGTTGCTTCCCTAAAATACAGTTCTCACAAAACTCTAATTCATTCACTAAGTCCCCACAACAGATTTTGCTTACTTAGTTCACTAAGCCCTTTTTCACTCATGTGGCCAAGTTTTAAGTCCTACAAGACAGATTTATCACTAACATTTGATGCTACATTGGCAGCATTGTCAATGACTGTCTCACCTCTCAACACATAGAGGTCATTCCCCTTATCACCTTTAAGGATGACAATGGAACCTCTAGAAGCCCTTAGAATTCCTTTTTCAGCCTTATAGGAATACCCTTCCTCATCTAAGACATCTAGAGTGATAAGGTTTCTTTTCAGATTTGGTACGTACCTAACATTCCTAAAGACTCTAACTATACCATCAGACATCCTAATGGCTATAGATCATATCCCTTCTATATTGGATTGCGGATTATTACCCATCAACACACTTCCGCTACTGAGTTCGTTAAACTCTGTAAACCAGTTTCTAACTGGATTCGTGTGGAAGGAACATCATGAATCAAGGATCCACTCAACTTTGATTTTCTTTGTACTCACAATGAGTACTTCACTAGGCTCATAAGACTTAGATGTCATAGCTGCATCACCTTCACTTTGAGTTCTATATTGATTTTTCATTTTAAACTCAAAACAGTATTTCTTGATATGACCCTCTTTCCCACATAAATAACATTTCATAGAACTGTTTCTGTTTTTAGACTGTGACCTACTATAGTTTGGGGTTTTACTTCCACCCTTACCCTTACTATTATTAGGATTGTAGTTACTGTTTCTAGTTGGTTGTCTACCTCTAGCAAACAGATTCTCACCCCCATCATTCTTCTCTATTTTTAGCTCTAAGTCTTTAGACTTTAAGGCTGAAACACACTCTTCAAGTGTGAGAGAAGACCTGTCATACTTAATAGCAGCCTTAACATCTCTAAAATATTCAGGAAGTGAGTTGAGGAGAATGATTGCCTCATTCTCATCACTCAACTTCTCATTGTCACCAGCATTAGCTAACTCTATAGTTATTTTCTTAAATTCATCTAGATTCTGACTTAGGGGTTTACTCAGGTCCATCTTGAAACTAAACAATCATTCTTTTAAGTAGATTTTATTAGTCAAAGATTTAGTCAAATACAGACTTTCAAGCTTTTTCCAAACATTGCATGCAGTAGTTTCATCATTCACTTCTCTAAGTATATTATCAAATAGAATGGAAGCTGGACTTTGGAACATGCAAATCTAAAAGCTTGGGTGGAGGTTTTGCAAAGAAATCAAAGGTATGGACATGAATGTGAATGAGTTCTCTGATTCGTAGACAACGAAAGAAACAGTAATACGGAGTATGTATACATTTTTGATGGCTGCAGGCATTACATGGGAGAAGAGCTTGACTCTCTAAGTCTCACAGAACTTCAAAGTTTGGAGCAGCAGCTTGGTTATGCTCTTAAACACATTACGAACTTCAAAGGGTAACTTAAAGTTTCTGAAACGTAATTTAATATGTTAAATATGCAATCAATCAATATTATAATATATATATATATATATAACTAATTAGTGCCGGATGTAAATGATAGATAAAAGTGTCGGATGTCTACCATTATCCATATACAAGAGCTTTCCCACAACAGGAAAGGGAAATAAATAATTACAATCAATTGCAATAATAACTAATTCCTAAATAATAAATAATTACAATCAATTCTAAGTCAATGCAATAATAAAGAAGATTAGGTGCTGTTTAGAACCATTTTTAAAAATGGTTTTCTGTTTTTAAAAATAAAAAACAACTTTAATATTGTTTGTTTACACGTTTTACAAAGTTGTTTTTGAAAACAAAAATCAAAATTTTAAAATGTATAACTAAAAAGTTAAAAACAACTTTCTATTGTTTTACACCATGTTCAAAAATATCATTTCAAAACAAATTAACTTTTCCCTTCAAACAACTACTTTACCTATTTTAAAAACAACAACCAAACACTTTTACATCGTTTTCCGTTTCAAAAAACTACTTTTAAAAAACATTACCAAACACATTACATTTTTAAAACATGATTTCCATTTTTTTAAAAAGTTTTCAAAAGCACCATTTTAAAAACGATACCAAACACGCCCTTAGTTTCTTATTTTAACATTAAACCATTAGATTATTAAAATCTCTCTCTAACACTATTGCAAATTCCGTTGTTTTCCCTATTAGCATCCCTTTGCAAGTTGTATAATTGTATTTGTCACCTAGCTCCTCTTTTTTTTTTTTTTTTTTTTTCAATAATACTAGAGGACCCGAAAAAGTGACTCAAATTTTTGATCCAAACCTATGTGGTAACATCACACACAACATGGGCCCACATCACTCTTCTCAAAGATCCCATGTGATGTTGCCACATAGGTTTGGGTCAAAAATTTGAGTCACTTTTTCGGATCCTCTAGTATTATTGCTTTTTTTTTACATTGCTCATCATCTTACCATGTGTCTGAACTATCTTAATTTGCATTATTTTATTTCCCAAACATATGAAGTCAATACTTTTATAATCAACCAAATGTGTCTTATCATTGAAACTTAACAAAAATTATAATCCCATTTTATGCTTTAGCATTTGCTTCAACTTTTGCGTCTCAAATGACCCTTCATGACAATCTTAGGTAATGTTTTCAATTTCGTTTTCAGTTTTTTCGATTTTCATTTGAAAACAATAAATTAATTTTTCAAAATTCTAGAAGTTGAATATGCATTTTGGTGACAATAATTAAAAACAGTATTATTATGAAATATATATTTTTAAAACTAATTAGTACACCCAAATAACTAATGCATCCATAGTTAAAAATTAATTTTATTTTTTTTCAAGTTTTCAAACTTACATAAAACTCGAACCCGTAACCTCGTAGTAAAAAAGATTTTTTGAAAATTTTAGTTTCTATTTTAAACAACCATAAAAACACCAAAAATACCTATAGAAATAAATTTGTTTATTTGAGTAGATCTCCAAATTTGAAACCCTAACCTTTACATTCTGCAAAATAAAATAAAATAAATTCAACTTGAAACAAACTCTAAAACTTTCTCATAAATAAATTAACTCTAAATCTGTAAATATATGTTTAGGGGTGGAATTGAAAGAATTTATGATTGGAGAGGAGGAACAGGCGTTGGCAACCACGGATGCACAAGCTGAAACACAGTTCCATCTTCATCTGTCAACCCGTCGTCATAATGATGAAACTCTGTTGCTTCATGCAAGATTTTAGTTGCCAAGTGTAAAGCAACGACACGTCCAATTATAGTCAAATACACTTGATCTGGATCGTACGGATGAAAACCTAGCAAAAGAAACCCTACTGGGTAAATCCTTGCTTGGCATGTCCACTTGGCTTGTTTGTTGTAATCTTCCAATTCCCAAACCCTCAACGTATAACCAACCAACCTTAATAACCGCAGCCTACCTCCGGTGACTCCGAGGAGGCTGGCTTCCACTTCAGGCACATCACTACCACGATACTCCAACCCTAAATCCGGTGACTCGATAACACGACAGCTTTCAATGTCGTTTAGTGGGTCATAAGCCACGATTTCTCTGTTTTTTCCATCGCTCATCCAATACATGATTCCGTCGCACGCTACAATGACCATGTTTTTATTATTATTAATTGTAAAGGGTCGAGGAGACGACACCACTGACTTGCTCCATGTGCCCGTCACCGAACAGAAAATCTCGACGGTGAATTGTTGATGACTTTTGTTTTGCCGCGGTAGCAAAATCCGTACAACTCTGTACGAGTATTGAGAGTAAAGATTGGTGCAATTCTGGTGATGGCAAGGAAAACTAGGATAGCAGATTAGGCCGTGCATGGTTTCGAGTTCGACTTCTTGGTCTTCAAGAACGCGAGGGAGCTTGAACCATTGTTTGGTGAGGATATTACAGAGATAGTAAACACTCTCGCACAAGGGCCTTTGGTGGCAGAGTAACAAGTCTTTGAAAGATGCTACTGGGTGAATTGCGAATGGTTCATCGGGCATGTAACACGACAGGAATTTCAGTAATTGAGATCGTCCGGTGCGTTTCAACAGCGGATTCGAAGACGTCCCTTCCACATAACCAGGTCCTGATGATTTTATCAGGAAAGTGAAACTTGTGTTTACGTTTTCAACTTTGTGGCGGTGGATGGTGTGGTCTAGGAAGAAAGTGGATATCAGAGAGAACCAGTGCTTGCAGACTGCTGTGCATACAACCACGTCGGATTGGGACGGCAGATGGTCAAAGATTTTCACCAACAATTTGTCTGGTAGATTTCCTAAACCTACACAAATAGGCGACTGGCTCTCACTCGGACTCGTCATAGCAAATTTTTGGTGGCGATGTTTGATTCATTCTTGATGGTGAATTTATATATATATATACATAGGGCATGATAGGGTAGTCAACTCCTTCGATGCAAATTTGAAACTTGAAAGGGAGTTTGATTCCTTAAATGCGAGGGGAATCAAGTTCCTTTTCCAACAAGATCTTATTTCTTGATTTATGCAAGGAACCTATATAAATTGATCACCAATCGATTTTAGTAATTACAAATCATTAATTAAGTTTCTTTCCATTTATTAAAACTCCTGATTAATAAACATGTAATTTAATTTCCATTCAAGTAGCGATATTTACACCCTTCTAAAACCGTATCTACACCCCAATTAAACAATTTTTTCATAATTCCAACATCACCCTTAAATAAAACTATTTAAAGGATTAACATAATTATTATAAATGCAGCATCTATCACATTTATACAATATTTAAAATTTTGAACATATATAAAATCTTTTCCAAATATTAACGAATATATTAATCAAACTTAAATAGTGATTATTTCAAAATTTAAAATAAACTATTATAAAATAATTATAAAGACAATAAACCGTTTAATTTAAGTAAAAATAGAAGGAGCTCCGTGTGTGGCTACTGCTTTGATTTGTTTGGGAAGAATGGAAGTGGAGCCGTGGAGGTTGCTGAATCAAAAACCATATCGGAAGGAATTAAATTGTCATTCGGGACTTCGGTAGCTGGTTGGGTTCAAAATGGAAGTGGAATGTGCTAATGAGAAGACCGTGGAAAAGGACCAATGTGCAAATTCTCATATTCTTTTGATCTGGAGGTTGGCCAAGGCAGTATGCCAGTATCTATTTTCTATTCACTTTCCCTGTGCATTGTATCTGCCATTGAATACTGATGGAGCTCACAAGTAAAACATAAAGAGAACCATTAATAAAAACTATATAATAAAGAGCTACAATTAAAATATCTGGTAAGTAGAGTCGTTGAAGGAATATAATAACATCATTACAAAGAAAAAGTTTTACATTGAAAGCGATCCTTGTTTAGAATCTGGAGTGGCCTGTGGTGAAAGCTCAAAGGAAACTGGGTAATGGTCACTCCCATAAAAGCCTGCAATTTTTTTTTAGTGATATCAGGTATTGGTAGAAGCATTAACAGATAAAAGAGTAATATAATGCATATTTACAGTTTATGATTAAATATTTCCAGGTTTTTTTTACCTCCATCGCCTTTGAGACAGCAAGTTCGTCATTATAATTGCCCTTCTCAGCAGTGTATTTGATTACAAGTTGGGAAGTAAAAGAAGTAAATGTGTTTGAATGGTATAATAAAAAGTACTGTAGGAAAGGAATTGGACGAACCTTCTAACTCAATTCCTCGTCCGCGCATTTCACATGCAGCAATCCGATCTTTGAGTTCTTCTGATACTACGAAGTAGTCTATTCTCATCCTTTTATCTCGATAACTGTAAGAAAACAAACCACCTATTAGCGTATCCCAACGTAAGATTAGTGAGTCATTTCCCCACTACTAGTATCTGAATTATTCATTAGTTTCAGCTTATAAGAATCCAATTATTTTTGGTGCCAATCTTTCACTTACTTTCCAATGGGATTCCCAGACCATGAGAAGCCATAATCCATGTCCTTTTCCTTGTTTAGAAATCTATATGCATCTAAAAGCCTACCCCTAAAACACAAACCAAGAAAAAATCGAAGTTGATATCTCTTTCATCGAGGATATATGGAACTCAGTTTTCTATTAGATACAAGGTTAGATAGCAATGGTAAAATAACTAAATAAGCATACTAGATGACCTGCAACGCTGGAAGAGAGAGAGAGAGAGAGGAGGAGTTGAACAAGAAGAAGAAGAAGTCTAATTGATCTAACTTCAAATGGAAAACACATCAGTTCATAGGTCATTGTTTCAATATCCTGATCATAGTCCACGGAAGCAAAAGTTTCCAAATAAAATCCCATACTCTTTCAATAGGGCACCAAATCGCTTCCTCTCAGCCAAGGTAAATCCAGGCTGACCACAATCCTGCACATCAAGAAATCAAGTATAACAATCTTATTAACATATTGGAGTATATTACATAACTACATCTAGAAATATCAAGGAAATTAAACTGTTTAGTTGATAGCATTAAGTATATTATTCACCAATTTTTTAACTTGAAAAGGAACATCACACAACCACAAAAGGAGAGGAAAACAAACAAGCGCATTAAAAGACAATCTACATCAACAAAAATGACCGTTACTCTTTTCCTCTCTCACTCTCTCTCTTTCCTCTCTTCTGGGCTTGAATAATTGTAACGATTTATTAAACCGGTACTTCTATTCCTAAAATTAATACCATCCACCAACTCTTGAACTAGCTCCAATGGACTGTGGCACACTAATTAAGATGATGATCAAACCTGAAAATGCTGTTTGTATTATAACATGGCAATTTTTTCTACTTGTGTTGGCAGCTTGTCCTTTTTTTCTTTTTTTGCTAAACATGTTTAGTAATTTTATTTTCAATTGCAATTTTACTAAGACTGTATGTCACAGTGTATAAAACAACGTGAGGGTTGAAACTATAAAAGTCATGGTTATGTCTAGATGAGTTTCAGTAACAAGACTAACACCTCTTTATTCGGAGGAATGTAACCATTGAGCTTTGCAGCACTGAAAAAGTCAGGATGGCTCACATCGATCTCTTCATGACTGCATATGACAAATTTAAAAGAAGCATAAGTTCCCTAATAACAGTGTGATATTTTATGAATAACCAGAGGAAGAAACAAACATGAAAAGGAAAAGACAGAAGCTATTAAATTTCAAACAATCATACTTCCCCTTCCCCCAGCCCATTTGCTAGCCATGAAGAGGAATAAAAGAGAGACTCACCTTACATTAAGATCACCACACCATATAAGAGGCTTCTCCGAACACTGCATAACAAACTCTAGAATCCTTTTGTCCCATTTTCTTCTCCTTTGGAATGCGTTTTCCTCCTCTTTCCAACCATTATTTGGTGAATAAGTATTCAACAAACGAAAAGTCTCAAATTCAGCGAAAATGACCCGGCCATCTGGTTCATGCTTTGAAGCTAACAATGACGACAAGTTTATAAATAAACTATTAATCCATGCGCAAATGAAAAAAAAGCTGTGTCATGATATCAATAGTCATACACAATGATAGAAACAAGATTCTCAACATTGGAAAAGTATTCTTATCTTTCATATACAAGCATACACTTTACTCAATACCTTATCCCAATAAGATCAGTAGCACCACTATCATGAATGTTTTTACCCAAATAAAAAACTAAACTTCAATGATACTTAAAAACGTTGGAACAATAAAAGCAATTTGCTTCAAGTTATATCAGAAGATAAACAAGAATACCTGATTTATCAAGAGAGAAAGAGACCTTCTTCGGTTGTAAATACTTCTTCACCAACAATGCCGTCCCAGCATACTTTGACTCTACAAGAGACCACCAAATCTGAAAATCTCCAAAAGGTGGACTTGAAAGAGCACGCAACAAAGTCTGCATGAGAGAGGAAAATATTATTACATGTTACATAAGTTATAACTTATAAGTATTATAAATCAGGTCTTAAGCACATCAGATGCATCATACTGAGATGAAGTAGTTGGCCATGCAGCAAAATTTGCTTGCAACTATGTATGTGAGAACTGTCATCTCAGGAAAAACCATGTATGACATTAGGATTAACCCTGCTGTTGCATAGTTGGTCACCTATAAACTATGTATCTACAGATAAAAATTTAAATTCATATTGAAAGACAATAACTAATAAGAAGTAATTTTTCCAATTCTAAAATCTGAAAAAATAATAGTTCTAAAAAAAGTTCCAATTGATAATATGGAAGAAAAGGACGAGCTCCTGTATCCAGACCTTTTCTACTCGAACTGTCAATGAATGAGGAGACGAAAAATTTAACGCTTTCCGTTAAGTTTCATATAGCATATCTGAGACAAGCCACCAGAAGCATTTCTTGCTATTCCATTCTATTTAGAATCAAATCAACTACAAACTCGAATGCCTTGGCATAAGATTACAGCGGAGGGGGTATAAAAACAATGTAATAATAAATTGCAGGCATTGAGTTATTAGAGCTCTGTTCTGGGTGTGTGCATGTATCAAATTAGAACAATGTTGTATATAACAGGAATAATTCACTGGTAGACAACAAATCTAGACACAGTGAGCATGAACCTTATTGAATATGGGGAAATTTTTTGAAGGAAAGTCACGTTCACGTAAAGACGGTATTGGTCATGGATATGGAAACAACAAATTTGCACATTAAAAGAAAAACACGTTACCCGCTTTTCCTCACGGGAAGGTCCGGTATCATCTTTCAACTCTCCTGGGTTTTTTGGCGCACCCTTTGAACCAGCAGCGGGCATCCTTACTTCCTACCATTAACATATAGTTAGAAATGTTCTTCAGCACATACTTACCAAAGGTTTTGCGTTAGGATCAGTGTAAGATCAACTAAATTAAAGATAATCGGTAATAATAAAAGAAATACCATGCATTAAAGTGTATTAGGATGACAGGGTAACTACACCCTACAAATGAACCAAACCATGAATAAACTACAACAGACACCATGGCAAAATTGCAGCAGACATTTTTCACAATGCAATACGAATCTTCAACCATACAAAATTACAAGTCCTGCATCTTACCCACTTCTCCCACTACCAGATATCCATCAATGAAAGTTTCTGTTACATAGCTAAAAACTCGTATATTTCTGAATAGACAAGACAATGAAGACGTCATAAAATCCAAAATTTCCTTGCACAAACAGCCCAATTAACATCAGCACAAACGATGCCAAAGCTGCTAACCACATCAAGCAATACAAGAGTACATTCTATCAACAAATCAAACTCCAAGGAACTAAACATCACTACTTCAGAACTCATAAATCCATAATTGATTTTAAAAAGTTGTCGATGTGCAAGCTTTAGCTAGAAACCACTCTATTACAATAAAATAAAATAAAAAAGACAACCAAATTGTCCACCAAAACAATAGGGGACAAAAGCCATTATTAAACGAAACGAAATCGATTAGCAACCAATTGTATGCTATATAAACCCCATTTTCCTTCTAGGACAAAGAACATCAAGGACAAATAGATCCAATTTATGGTTCATATGCCTAATCAAGCTATACTTGTAATGTAAAGTCCAGCTACAACTACATATAACTTAACACAGTCCCAGTCACGAAACAACCAAGTTCCCAATTCAAAAGTAAAGTAATACATAAAATGCAGATGAGAAGCAATTAAGCAAACAATAATACACAAGGAAATCGTTTGAAATCTCAGTCGCAACTCAAGTAAAATATAAGCTACAGACTAGATGCAACGGAAATCGAATCCAAGAAGTACAAGACACCAAATGACTAATGTCCGCATAGATCAAATTTGAAAATCGCAAACAAGGGTCACCTGTATGGCAATGACATCAGGGTCGAAAGTGGTGACGAAGTTGGAGAAGTCAGGCCAGTTGTTCTTGACTCGAAGAAGCAAACTGTTTGCGTTCCAAGTCAAGAACTTGAGTGGCTCTCTCTTCTTATTTTCTTCTTCATTCTCAGTCTCCTTTTTCGCCGGTGAAAGAGCGGGTTTTTTGGCCGACCCATCCTTCTCTATTGGTTTGAAAAATCGCTTCATGCTTTCGCTTCCGCTCTCGCAGCAGAGACACTGTATTTTGCTGCTGTCTCTCCCTTAAAACTTTATACGAATTTTCTATTGTACGTATATACGGTATACGTATATTTTTTGATCTACCCCCACTTCAACAAAAGGGTGAATTCGTCTTTTCCTTAATTACGATGAGTGAGTGGTGCTATTTTGTGGCGGTAAAACGGTGGATAAGTTTGGGACACTTAAAACGACACCCCCACCCACCCACACAAACCAGAAATTCTTGACAGAGAGAGAGTCTCTAATGGCATCATCATCAGCAGCAGCGACTTTCTCTCTTTCTTTAACTACATTTACTTCTCAAACCAAGACTTCCCTTTTGAGCTACAAAACCAATGAAATTAAGCACCCTTTATCTTCTTCTGTATTGGGTACTAAATTACGTGTCAACAAAGTAACAAGAACAATGAGCTTGACAAGGAGTAGAGTCACTTGCTCGGCTTCTTCTTCTTCTTTTTCTTCTGTTCTTGCATCAGCTCTTCTCTTTGATTGCGATGGTGTGCTTGTTGATACAGAGAAGGATGGGCACACTTTTACGGAAGTAAGCACCCTCTTTTGCTTTTTATGTTTTTTCATTTATTTTTCCATGTCTGGAGATTCACTGGCATGTTATGTTGAGAATTTGAAGCAATTTTAAGCTTTTTCTAAGCGGGGTTCTGCTTTAATGGCAGATTTGGTTAAATTAGTACTTATTACATAATAAGTGTACGAACAAAATGTCTCAAAATCTGTTTGTTTTATTCATCCAATGACAATTAGTTTGTTTTTGCTTGAAAAATGCTTAATGAGTTCCAATGGTAATAACACGATATCAATTGCGCAGAAAGAGTTAGGTGTTACACGGGATGTGGATCTATATGGTGAATTGCTTAAAATTGGAGGTGGAAAAGAAAGGTACCAGCTCTCTTAAAATTTGATATTTTTCTCTATTTGTTGTTCGCAATGTAATTCTAATAGAACAGTAGAGATAAATTGTAATCTTAATGATATACTGATTCCGAATTTTGTAGGATGACAGCCTACTTTAACAAGACAGGTTGGCCAGAAAGGCTCCAAAGAGACAAAGAATGAAGCAGAAAGAAAGGAATTCATAGCTTCACTTCACAAACGGAAGACGGAGTTGTTCATGGTCCTTATTGAGAAAAAGTTACTACCTCTTCGGCCTGGTGTTGCAAAGTTGGTTATCATCTCATCTTCAGCTTATCTATGCAGTATTTATTACTTGATCTTTGTCTTTACTTGCACTTAGTTCTTGTTTGTATGGGTATTGGAATTATGCATGCATGGAAGGAATCTCTAAGTATCAGTTAGCTAGGCTTCTGCTATCCAAATTGTTTGTATCATCCGTAGGTGGTTCGATTAGGTTCGAGGGCTTTCCCGTTAGGGTCATGATTAATGTCTACACTGCCTACCTTGTCATTAATGTCGTGGAAAGACAGTGAGTTGTTACTTATAATATGTTTGACAATTGGTGGAATGCAAAAACAGAGGTTGAAACTTCTACTCAATAGTGCATACTTCGAGGGTTCAAAGCCGATTTTATGTGGTGACAAAGATATATCTTTCTCTTTAATTTCCCCAGGAGCTGATTCTACATTCAGGCACTCTTATAGCATTATTAAATTTTAAATGTAAGAACCTTTAGCATTCCATATTTTTTATTCTCTTTTAGAAATACTCTTTCATTGTCTTTGTGATGTAGGACTCCAATCTAGCATGTCACCTTTATGATTAGAATTGTTTTCTCAAGTAGATGAGTGTCTCTGCTGACGTTTGATGATATATTTTTTCCAGATGTATGCGTTGATGATTTTTCCTATCATATACAGGCTGATTGATCAGGCTTTGGAAAAGGGAGTCAAAGTTGCTGTGTGCAGCACCTCCAATGAGAAGGCGGTATGCATAATCAGGTGCTCAAGCAGTTATTGTTTCTGTGATTAGTTTACCATGAGCGGAAATGATCCGTGGCAGCTTAGAAAATTGTATTTATCCTATTCTTAATCTTTTTAAAGGACAGTTTGAGAGGTCAGACTTTCACTGTTTCAGCAATTCCATCTCTCCGGTGACGTAATCTTAATGGTATTGAATGACCAAGTAAATATGGGTTTCGATACAATCCCAAGCAAATTATTTTTTATCACCTTTTACATGCTTGAAATTTGCAAATGTTGAGCTTTAAGGTCAGGTTCAAGAGTTAGTAATTAGTGCTGTTATGTTAAGTTATTGGTGAATTTAAGATCTTCCCTCATATAACTGATCTATATTCTTTCCTTTCAGGTATCTGTAATAGTTTCATTTTTGCTGGGACCATAGCGGGCTGATAAAATCAAGATCTTCGCTGGAGATGTGGTTCCTCGCAAAAAGCCTGATCCAGTAAATACCTGTCCTCTCTTAATTTTGATAGTTAGGCAATGTCTAGAAAACAAGCGGATTCAATCAATCAATCTTGTCTTTCACATCCTTAATGGGGCAAATTAAGCCGTTAACATGGGTCATTTTTCAACTTGTTTAAGTTTGTTACGCCTTGTTTAAATATGAAGATGTGTTCTCAGCCACTGACACATGTTCTTCCTGACAGGCAGTTTATATTTTAGCAGCCAACACACTGTATGTTGATCCTTCAAGGTATGCCAGAAATCAGGGCCTAACTGATCTTATATGTTATGGTGATTAATTATGTAAGGATTCTATTGAATCATCGAACTAGGTTGAATGATCACCATATGAATTCATCACAGGTCTGAATTAATTTGCTAACATCTATTTAGTATGCAAGCAGCCACCATCAATTGATACATCATAACTCTTCGATCATCCACTATTGAATCAGTTTTCATACATGCTCCCTTATATATGCTTACGTTTTCTATCATTCTATCAATGATATTCTTGTTATTCGGTTATAATCCATTTTTCTTCTCTACAGTTGTGTTGTAGTTGAGGACAGTGCCATAGGACTAGCAGCTGCAAAAGCCGCTGGAATGAAGTGTATAGTAACAAAGAGCGGGTAACTTTTTTCTTTATTACTAATGAAACTTAAACATGAACTCTCCTCTCTGGTGTTCCTTTCCTAGATTATTTTTCAAACTTAGGTAGTTATATAAGTCAAGAATTGTGAACAAAGAAACAACCACTTATTAAAGCTTTCTCTTTAGCCGTTGGCACAACATGGGTTAACAAAATTATGGAAAAGAATTTTGCTATTAGTGTCGATGATCTTAATGTTGGCAATGTTCTACTATAAGTACTCTGCATTCTGCTTGTGGAATGCTACCGGATATTACCGGTGAAAGAATTTTTTCTTAATGCTGGCTTCCTTTCTCAGAGTGGTTTGTATAGCTTTCTAACATCTCATTTCATGATATGTGGTTGCAGTTACGCAGCCAAAGAGGATTTCTTAAATGCAGATGCAGTCTTCGACTGCATTGGAGATTTTCCAGAAGAGCGTTTTGACTTGTCTTTCTGCGGAAGCCTTCTTCAGACGCAGTACGTCAGTCAGCCATATAATTCTTTGTAATTTTATCAATTCCTCTAGATTATGTTTCTCCTGCATCATTTCTTCTTTACCTGTGTGTATATGCCCAAGTCAGGCTCTTCCTTGGCACTGATTGAGAGACTGGACTCACGTGAGTGTATATATAAATGTGAACTGTATTGCTGCAAATTGGCTCCATTTCAATGTAGCCTATCATTATACTTGGGAATCTCCTTGCGATGGAATCAAGCAACTTTTTGAAATAATGATAAATATATTGCTTCTGTATCAAAGTTCAATTGTTGTATAACCTCACTAGAACCAAAAATTACAAGGAAAACATTTTCCAATGACTATGATTTTACAAGTTGACAGTATTTTAACATGCTGAACTTTGACAAGTTAGCCTTTACATGCAATATTCTAACATATATTAATGGTTTGAACAGTTAGGTTCATTTAGTTGCAGAGGTTCCTGATGCAGCGGGGTAAAGCGAAAACAAGAATAATCACTTCATCGAACCCTAAGGAACACTCAGAAAAACCTTAACGTAGCGACCGGTAGTTACCCAAGCATGGACCGCCATCATTCCAATCTTCGTTAGAAAGTGGTGCTCTCGAATCCTGAAAGAGCATGTCAAATCTACGACAGATAATGTTCCAAAGGAACGATTTTATTAAAATCAATCAAAGGTTACAAATAATAATACTGACACTTGCTTAAATAGAAAAAAAACAAACCAGAATCCTCAAGGATTCGGGACTCCTAACTTGACTAAAAAGATCAAAATTACTCAAATCATCTACGATACAGGATCGCTAAATTGACTAAAATAGAAAACTCAAACTAACCAAATCCTCTAGGATTTGAATCCCTAAATCGAATAAAATAGAAAATCTCAAAATTACCAAGAGGTAATTGAGTTATTGTCAAAACCACTAAAAAGGAAATCCTAAAAATATCAACTATAATTGAAAATAAATCCTACTGAAATTGAAATTCCCCTAATCTGTACTACATAAGTACATTCTTGTAGCATTTGCACCAAATGTGGATGTACTTTATTGCAATTTGTCTATCTTCAAAAACATATGTACATTATTGGTTAAGTATAGTGGTGTAGAGGTCCAATTCTCAAATTTTCTTTTATGAGCACACAACTTTGAACATACTAATACAATCACTACACGTTTATCATGTCAGCAACATAACTTCAATAATAATATACACAAAACAAAATGTCATGCCCATGACAATTTAATTGTATTTTTGATATGTTTTTGGATTGATTTTGTAGGTTTGAAGATTCTTGAAATTGAAGGTTGAAGAACAGTAAGAGAGAGAGAGAGAGAGGAGAGAGAGAGAGAGATTAGATAGAGAATTGTATAGAGAAGAGAGAGATAATGTAAATGGAAAATGATTCCCTACAGTTGACGCACAATAACTATCATAGACTCTCAAGGAGATGATTCCCTACAACAGACTTACATTATTTATTATGGACACACACTAAATCCCTAATATTAATCCCTAATTTCTCAATCCTTACATTCCCTTTCCCTGAAAACATCCTTGTCCCAAGGATGGAAGTTGGAATAGTGGCCAAATGGGCCAAGGAACTAAAATGGTTACTAACTGCAATAAGGGCCCAAATATGTTGATGGCCCAAATAGCCAAAATCTGAAGGGATTGGTAATTGCAATGCGGCCCTCGCTCCTTTCCTGACCCGGCCTTAATAGAGTTGCTGACCCGTATATGGACCGATTGTTCTGGTCTCCAAAGGCCCAACATAGTTGAAGAAATTGACAATTGCAATAGTAGCCCAATTGGCCCAATCTGTTGATGACCCTAGATATAAAACATTTCTTTCCTTCGGACCGGAACACAACAGCCCACTTCTTCATACTTCTTCTCTCTTCAACACAACACAAATCCTCCTCCTTCTCTCTACATACCTCCATTAAACGACACCCCATTTCCTTACTCTTTCTTCACGTAACCACAAATCTCCATTAAAACACCCAATCCTTCTTCCTTCACAAAACAGAAACCTGTCATTAGAGAAAAGCCCCAATTCTTCTTCTTTTTCGACCACAAAAATCCCTAGAAGTAAATTTCCAAAATTCCCAATCGATTTCTGAAATTCCTAATCTCTTCTTCAATAAACCCTAACTTTTCCGAAATCCCTAATAGTCGAAATCCCAACCAAAAATCCCCAAATTCTTCAATCAAAATCCCTAGCTTCTTCTTCTTCCTTGATCTCCGATTCCCTTTAAAAAAATTTCCGATTCTTCTTCTCTCACTAAACCGGCGACTGCTCACCTTGATCTGTCATTGAATCTCTTCTAAATTCCTCCAAAATGGCCTAAGCTCCACCAAAATCTCAACCTAGCCAAACCTTCCTCTTTCCTCCCGTATCAAACACCAGCAATGGAACCACGACACGTCTTTGATTTCAGGCCAGTTTCAGAGCTCGGATGTCACCAAAAATACCTAAGGCAGACTTTCCAATCTCGTATGGGGTCGAACCACGCCAAGAGTCATTTGTTGGGCTAATTTTCGAGCTTGGTCATCCACTAGAGAGGCCAAAGCTGATCTTCTGACTTCAAAACGACCAGGAGCAGGATCTGGTAAGCTTTTCTATTCTTAGTTATCTCTAAATTTTGGCATAAGGCCACTGTTGTTTGTATTGAGATAGTTCTAGGAATAGCTTGTTTTGGTGTGGTTTGGGAGCTTGGTACGTGTGTTTAGGTAGCTTGTTTGGCAGATTTGGTGTTGATTCTGTGTTTAAGTTGATAGTTTGGGAAGATATCAACATTTCTTCATTTGGAATCTCTGCAAGTTCCCCTCCACTGTCAATCACGACTTCTGTATTTTCTACGTCCTCTTCATCACTCTCTTCCTCTTCTTTGAGCATAAAAACTGCATTTTATCACATCGATGCTCAAAGGAATATACTTCATCACAGTTACAACACAACTTCTTATCCCTTCTAGCCTTCATTTCTGCATGAGTCAGTAATATGATGGGATACATTTCTAGTTGTGAGTTTACTTTGGTATCAATTGAAATCTCAACTGATGCCTCATGTAGTGTGGCTGGTTTAGTGACGATAATAGAGGCTGGAGTCTTGAATTCCTCATGAGACTCATAAACCCCACCACATGTTTCTCATTCAAAAACCTATCCAAACAGCCTCACTAAACTCTCTCCAAGTCACATCCACTCTCCAAGTATAAACTAGTTAATACCATATCTCGGCTTTCTTTTCGAATTGACTAGAAGCCACTAGTTACTTCTGGTCTTGTGGAACCGAGTAAAGGAGAAAGGCCCTATCACACTTTTGGATCCACAGTTTCAAATCGATCCATCAAACTTAGGAAAATTTTGAATGGCTGACTCTACTGGGTTTGAGCTAGAAAATACCTTGTTAGTTGAGCCCTTTGGATCTGATCTACTCCACCTAGTTTTGAATGTCAATATCTCTTCATGTATCTCTGAAAATATTTTGTTTACTTCCTTCATGAAAGCTTCATCATCTGAAACAAATATTATATACATGTCTAAACAACCTAAAGGGGGGTGAATGAGTTGTTAATCCGTCATTACTAATTTTTCGGATTAGTCAATATTACAAAATAACCAATTCACCAAACCATAAAATCAAGTATAAAATGTGAAAATTAAAGAACACTTGATGTTTTTGTGGAAACCTTCAACAAGGAAAAACCACGAGCTGATAGTGTGCCACACACGGTCA